>JBCFYV010003971.1:0-23913 GCA_039000515.1 Timema cristinae
ATTTGGAGCTTCCCTCCCTGACTTGTTGTCCCATCTAGATGCCTCTGGTCTAGTAGTTATTTAAAGCTATTTGGAGCTTTCCTCCCCTGACTTTTTTGTGCCATCTAGATGCCTCTGGTCTAGTAGTTATTTAAAACGGTCTTCTCCGGAAATTCTTGACAATAGAATACTTTTGGAAGTTATTTGGAGTTTATTTAAGGCTATCGTTCAGCTTCATATCGATAATATCAGAGGATTTGAAATATATTTGGAGGTGGGGTGTGGAATTTATTCAATGGAGAGATAAATTATTTCCAGGGGGGCAGAGTCCCCACAGTTCCGCGGCTCCTTCTGTCCACACATGCTCTATATTCGGTATTCGTTGATGACTGCTCTCAGGGAGTGTGTTGTGTGTTAGTCTACCGACACTAAAGTACCAATGTTCGATACTCGCTATGCACGACAAGCATTAGCACATGAAAACTAATATTTTGTCCACCCTTGCGTGGGTCATATCGGACAGTGAATGAATAACGCACGTGTGGTCCCGGCCTAAGAAGTGTCTATGCGTAAAAACACACAATTGTATAATTATCTGTGTTGTATTTTCTTTCTAAAATTTGAACTTTTGCTTTTTGTATTAATTTTCTAACTTACACAGGGAGATCAACTGACCCTTTGACACCCCTATCCCACCCCCCGAATTCACACCTGCAAGCAACCAACATTATCTATTCACGCGGTTTATTAATCTGAGAAATAGTCTTAGAAAGGAAAGAGATCTTGCAAGTTTGTAAAGTTAGATCAAGTATCCGCTGATAAATGATGCGGTGAGCATTCCTTTTTTAACGGCTACCGCTATTTTCACTGCTGAACTAAAGTTAGGGATGTTGTTGTATACACTATTGAATTAATCGACCCTCGCTGGGCGTCGATTGAAACACTACAGATTAATTCCCTGATACAATAATGTTGTGACGATGTTTAGGTTGTCTATAGCTCCGTGGTCGAGCGCCTATCATCACTGTACGGAATAGATACCGTTTAACCAGCTGTCTATAGCTTCGTGGTCGAGCACTAATTAAATCGATACATTATTGAATTAAAGAAAGAGAACTGTTGATGGCTGTTGATTCACACACGGTATATTTAAATGACATCTGTTAATTACTTATACATACTCCAATTAAATGTTTTATATCAATGCACACTTGTGATATTAATATAAGTTATTTTATACTGTGTTAGACTGTGACTGCAGTGTGTGTGCTCTGACCGACTTGTGTGTGGGAAGGATGTCTTAAACATACAACGGCGTTGTATATGACATACCTCTTGCATCTTTCTCCCCTCATCAACAGTGTAAAAAACTAACTAATATAAAGAGTCCTGGCGTCAGGTGTTGTGAAGGCTAGCTTCTTATTGGTATAGAGAAGTGGCGTCTTTGCCAAATACTGCGGAGTTGTTCCTTTAACAGGAAATATTGCATAAAAAATTATTTTAATGGTGAAATCCTTTTCCCATTATTTCTGAGAAGCGCGTGTTTCTTCATGGATGAATCATAATAGGATTCTCTACATATGTTATTTTAAAGAAAAATTACCTTAATCCATGACTTTGTATATATTTTATATTGATACAAACCAATACCATTACATTGTTCTAAGAGAGTTTAATATATATTGTAAGTGTCGTACATCCTGTCATCGGTCAGCTTGTAAGTGAAACATGAGCCATTTCCTCCGTAAACAGTTGAGAGTGTATCTGTAGGAATTTCTGTATTGTGATAAAGTTTACAGTGAAACCAACGTTCATCACTGATGTCTGACATTCAACCTCACACATCAGACGTTGAACCAAGGCCGCTGACATACCGGACAAGCCAACCCTACACTTTGCCAGCAAATGTATCTCACACTAATGTGTGTTGTTTGTCACACGTTTGTCCGAGATCAAGGCATCACACTATCCACTTCTTGATCCCAAATATGGTGATACCTTATCCAACCAACTGAGCTAAGTAGCAATGATATTCGACTGGCTCCCCGAGAAACTAAGAAGATTGTTCTTAAAAAGAAGTAATTAGGAGTTATTATTGAAAGCATTTGAATTTTATAGAAAAAATAAACATTAAATTGGTTAGTTATAATACTCTCAACCAAGTATGCCAAACCGATATAACAAAATAAGTAGGCTACCTACATAGAATCACAACTTGTGAATTAATTAAAAAGATATTCCCTCTATGGAGAATATTTCTCTCGCTGTAACCTCGTACCAACAGAGTACGCAAGACACGACCGGCTCTAACAATTTCTTTGTTCTCTCTCTCTCCTCGCTCTTGCAATTATCCCCTTCCCCCGCGTCTTGCCAGGAGGTAGATGTGGTGAGGCGGCACATCATACGGAGCTCACCACGTGTTTACACCGTAAAGAACCTCCTTTAACCCAAATATCTAAATAGTGTATTCAGTTTTTATTATTCAAAAAACTATAATTTTCCTTTGTGGACCTATAGATAGACAAGGATCCCCTCGAGAAATGCTTGTTTGTGGATCCATAGATAGACAAGGATCCCCTCGAGAAATGCTTGTTTGTGGATCCATAGCTAGACAAGGATCCCCTCGAGAAATGTTTGTTTGTGGATCCATAGATAGACAAGGATCCCCTCAAGAATGCTTGTTTGTGGATCCATAGCTAGACAAGGATCCCCTCGAGAAATGCTTGTTTGTGGATCCATAGATAGACAAGGATCCCCTCAAGAAATGCTTGTTTGTGGATCCATAGCTAGACAAGGATCCCCTCGAGAAATGTTTGTTTGTGGATCCATAGATAGACAAGGATCCCCTCAAGAAATGCTTGTTTGTGGATCCATAGATAGACAAGGATCCCCTCAAGAAATGCTTGTTTGTGGATCCATAGATAGACAAGGATCCCCTCAAGAAATGCTTGTTTGTGGATCCATAGCTAGACAAGGATCCCCTCGAGAAATGCTTGTTTGTGGATCAGGGAAGTGGGAAACCCCCGATCCGAGACAGCGAGCAAGGGAGTCAATTGCTAGAGAGAAACAAACAGCTCAACAAATACTAGTCTTTCAGTTGTAACCTCAACCCTGAAAACTACTAGCTTTTTTTTTATGAGCATCAATAAGTGCCCTTTTATACACGCAACATGAAAATGGTGGGAGGAAAGGACAGTGTTGCCAGTCTCGTGAGGAACCCGTGTGTCATCTTCCTCATTTTGTTGACATTCCAGAACAACGACAAATTAATAAACGCACTACCTGCTAAGGAAGTACATTGATATTAATGGCGGAGCGTGATGGGACACGCTTAGCAATGACGAACAGAGGAGTTTATCGTCTGACAGACAGCCGATCCTACCAGGGTTGCGAACGCACAGTACACATTTGTAACAATAGACGTAGGTGGTATGGTATGGTATGGTGCAACTTTTCAAGCCTCCGACATTTACAAGTTATTGAATGATAAACAACTTGATATTCCAGAACAAATGTTAAGGCCCCACGGAGGAAAGCATCTAGCAAGTGAACATGAATAATTCAATAAACGTCTTTCCAGATTTGGGAAAACCATCGAATGTTCTTTCGGGATTCTAACTTTTTATTTATTTATTTATTTATTTACACCGCGTCTTACTAACCGTTGAGGATATACGCTTAGGTACTAATTACACTAATGGATTAAGAAGGTTGAATTTAGAGGAAGTGAACCCGCATTTGCGTGGAGGGAGAGTGGAAAACCATTTAGGAAACACCCCACCTCCCCAGTTCACCCGACCGAGATTCGAACCTCGATCTCCCCGTCCTCGGCAGTCTAGCTCAACAAGACTGACGCGTTAGCTAACTACACCACCGAGGCAGGGGGATTCTAATTGTAAATGGCGTTTGCTTTCAAAATGCAGTGAAACCGACATTGATGTGGCTGACAATATTGTTAAGCGTATGTGTTTTACACAATACCATTTTAGATAAATAAGTCTTTGAACAACATCTAACTGAAGTGTCTGTTGAATATAATCAAACTGAGGAACAAAGGCAAAAGGCAATCCAGCCCATAGGAAGACCAACCAATCAAGCAACAGTTTTAGAAATATGTTCACAACCTTTATTTGAAATAATACTTTTCTGCACCATGAGTGAAATGTATGTGCACAGGTCCTGGATTTTGATGATTGGCACCCTGGGTAAAATAAATTCTGGTACCACCCTTCCTAAGCTCACTACCACTTACGTTCTACGTGTGAACACTCCATTTTAAACAAAAGTCACTTTATATTTACGGTTTCAAAACACTTTCCCTCCTTCGCGCTCTTCTTGCGTACTATATATTTTTTTGTGACTAGATTGAGTTTCTTTTTTTTTCAGTTCTTGTGATTGCCCTGTGAAGAGTCGTTTCCTCACTCAACGTATCATATAAGTTGAAAAATATTATTTAGCAATTATTTCAAAATCCAGTTTCTAAAATAATCTTTTTACACCCCCTAAAATTTGGCGCCCTTGGTATTTGCCCAGTTTGGCACGTAATAAAACTAGCCTTCTATATACATTTCATTTATAGTACGAGAAAGTTTAATTTTTTTAAAAGTGAGGAATAATGTATAGGCCTATAGTGAAAATATGTGAAATAAAAACAATTGATCTCTTATTTAGAAAAAGATTGCCAAATATAAAAATGTTTGTGACTTTATTAAACGGACCAACAAGATAACAAACAGTTATACATACATAGTTAAGGTTAATGAATTAGATAATCCTATATATTATTTATGTTGTCAACATCCCTTTTTCTCAAATAATACAAATACTACAGCGATGAATAAGGAATATATGGAGAGTATTTTTTTACAGACTTCTGACATACTCTGCATACGCTGTTTACGTTAAAACACAGTGTTTGTTTAAAATTTAAGTTAAAGAAAAACCTATATATATTTTCTGTTGCCTTTGCAATGACTATCAATAAGTCTAATCACAGATTGTACTTTCCAATTAATGCTGTATTTACTAGTGGACAACTCTATGTAGCTTTTTCAACAGTCGTTAAATCTAACTATTTTTGTATCAATTACCGAAAATGACAAACAAAAAATTCAAGATGGATTGCATTCTGACATCAAATATTGTATACAAAGGGGTATTGTAAATTGTAAATACGTTCACATTAACACATTCTCTTTGCTATTTTGTGTATACACTTCGCTGAGTATTTAATTTCAACAACCCGACAAAATACTAAATCTGTTTGATGGGGTTTGATGGGGGGTGGGGGTTGAATGATCGAAAGTTTCGCACGGGTTTACTGGTATATAAATAATAGTCTTATTAAACACCCATTTTCTTGCTCATCTTCATTAACATTTCTCTACAATGGTCCTATTGGAATTACTTTGATCTTTGTTGTCCCATATAGGGTGTGTGTAACACACACGTGATTAAACTTTCCATATCAACCATATTTTCTCTTGAAGAAAACATCTGTCGGCGCCGAAAACTAAGAAGGAACTAAATGTTCTTTCTTTTTAGTGGTGTTAGAAACAGCTCAGTGTGAACTGTAGGTGATAAAATACATTGCTTAATGTGTGCTTTTTTTCCTGTCTGCCCACCTATTTTAATTATTTTTTGAGCCAAAGAATACGCTCGCTCCCAACTAATTACATACATGTGTTAGGAATGAGAAAAGTTGAATTTAGAGGCATCTTACTTATATTTGCGTGGAGGGAGAGTGGAAAATAATTGAGGAAAAACCACACTCGTTACATCCAACCGAAATTGAATCCCAATTTCTGCATCTTCGGCAGTAAAGTCTATTGCGAGAGTAGCGCCTTAGACCATGTGAACACTGAAGCGGATCAGTCAACTGGCAATAAGCTACAAACATCAAAACGGAAATATTTCAAGCAAATAATATTTTCTTGGAAAGAGAATCTTACTTAGAATTTTACCATTATTAATATGAGGAAAACACATAAATAAAAAGGGATTGTTTTCTGCACTTCCGTACATATCTATTGTTTAGATTTATAGATCCGAAAGGTTTTACTTTAACATCTTTCAATGCAGAACTAACGCATCATAAATTTGAAAAATAAATCGGAGAGCTTGGACCACTCGCTATCGCCAAGCAATCGGTTAGGGTAGTTTTAATTTTCAACATCACAAAGCAACTTATAAACACTCTGTCTGAATGCTACATTTGACAAACAGACCGACCATGTGCGGTCTGCCACTAACCGCTTGACATTCACTGCACCGCTTCGCCTTTAAGTAGGACACTTCATGCCAACGGTGAGTTTTATATATTCCTTTCCCAATCAAAAAAACAAGGTCGGAAAGATCTAAAAAGCCATTAGACCTATCAATCTGAAATTTTACAGGCAGGTAGCCCCTAACCAAAACGGGTGTAGGAATACTTTGTGACCTAAAAATCAGATGAGGGCCCTAAAAAAACCAAAAAGTGTATGCAAAAAAAAAATGTTTATAGTGAAATTCAATTGAGGAACAGTTTCACACTTTCATCTGGGCAAATATTTGATCCACCATAGTCTTTAAATGTAATGTATCTCCAGATATGGAGGGCTCGTTAAAAAATAAACAATAACATTTAGGTATCAGAAGTGTCGCCGATATCTAAAGAGCAAGGGAGAGAGCAAGCCTTAAAGGGACTGATAACATGTTCCTGTATTTAGTAATTTGGCGCGCAGTTTTTGGCACTTCAACCGTCACAAGGTTCTAAGAAACTCTACTTGGCATTCGCACACCGCCTCTGAGAATAGCAATAACAATAACAACACAAGATGCAGCTACCGTGAAACCATGACCCGAGGAGAGACATGGCAATAACAATAACAACACAAGATGCAGCTACCGTGAAACCATGACCCGAGGAGAAACATGACAATAACAATAACAAAACAAGTTGCAGCTACCGTGAAACCATGAATCGAGGAGAGACATGACAATAACAATAACAACACAAGATGCAGCTACCGTGAAACCATGACCCGAGGAGAGACATGACAATAACAATAACAACACAAGATGCAGCTACCGTGAAACCATGACCCGAGGAGAAACATGACAATAACAATAACAAAACAAGTTGCAGCTACCGTGAAACCATGAATCGAGGAGAGACATGACAATAACAATAACAACACAAGATGCAGCTACCGTGAAACCATGACCCGAGGAGAGATATGACAATAACAATAACAACACAAGATGCAGCTACCGTGAAACCATGACCCGAGGAGAGACATGACAATAACAATAACAACACAAGATGCAGCTACCGTGAAACCATGACCCGAGGAGACATGACAATAACAATAACAACACAAGATGCAGCTACCGTGAAACCATTAATCGAGGAGACATGACAATAACAATAACAACACAAGATGCAGCTACCGTGAAACCATGACCCGAGGAGAGACATGACAATAACAATAACAACACAAGATGCAGCTACCGTGAAACCATGACCCGAGGAGAGATATGACAATAACAATAACAACACAAGATGCAGCTACCGTGAAACCATGACCCGAGGAGAGACATGACAATAACAATAACAACACAAGATGCAGCTACCGTGAAACCATGACCCGAGGAGAGACATGACAATAACAATAACAACACAAGATGCAGCTACCGTGAAACCGTGACCCTAGGAGAGATATGACAATAACAATAACATTATCAACTTTTATTTATTATTTTCAAATTGTTCATGACATGCTACTAACATATTTGTCAAAAGTATGGTTATTAATATTTTGTTATAGACATTTACCAAAACAGTCGAAACTTTTTCAAGCAGTGAGTCTTACTACCCGTTCGGCTCATACGGTTAGGTACTAATTCCACCAATGGTTTTAAGGATTAGAAGGGTTATATTTCAATTAAATGGACCCGCATTTGAGTGGAAGGAAAGTGGGAAAAAAAACCATCAGTACAACCGACCGAAATTAGAGCCTCGGTCTATCGTTATAGACAGTATAGTCTACTTCGAGAGTAGCAGCCACCGAAGTGGGTGAAACATTGTTAATTAACGTATTTGTTATTAACATCGTGTTGCTATTTCTTCGGTATAATGATATGCTAACTGAACAGGCGGGGAGAACTTTGAGGCTTCTGCAGTCCCACCACAGGGGTGTAATAAACCTGGCCGCTATATTTGGTCCTGCAGGGCTTCCCTCCCACCCCTGGCAGGTTATAAAGACAAGCGAGCCGCCGCTCTGCCACGGTGTGGTGTGAAGAGAGACCCGGGGGGGTCGGGCCTGTGTGGCTTCACTTGCAGCCCCTCAGCAACTTACTCGAATATAACACCCGGGATCCTTTCCTTAGACTCAGCGCTGTGAAAGAGGACAAAGGTAAACAGTTTGAACCAACAGTAGAACCGACTGGGATTGAACCCCCATTTCCTCACCATCAGGCCAGTCTAAAACGAGAGTGACGCCTTAGACCATTCGGCCACTGAAGAGGTTCTTTACTTGACTCCTAACTAAAGAGCTTTATAGAGTTTTAAATGTATTAATTAAATCATTATTTCAAATTATTCAACAATAAAAACTTAATCTTGATATAAAATCAATGGTACGCCAGTGAAGAAGGGGTGGAAAGTTTTCTGGTGAAGAATAGACAGTTCTCAAATAAGTGCGCTGGTTCGAGAGATTCAAGCTCGTCAACACTTCCATCAAGTAGTGAAAACAATCTGTTGTCAGCTTTCTTAGAACAATGGAGGATCGTGACCCGCGACGCAGTATAGAGGAAGGCTTATTTCCCGTATTAATACGTCATGCTATTTGATAATTATCAATATATATCAACTTAATCAATAATCTAGTCAAAATGTTATCAATGTTGACCGCAAACAATGTGTTTTGTATTTTATGAAAAGCGGACTGTAGACATTTCCAGATTCTTCCTATTAATAGTCAAACATTTAGTTCTATAACATTCCATGTTCAGAAACTTCCAGAACACCGTGCTGTCAGTCTCATGTGCCGTCTCCACACAGTTCACATAATTGCACAGCTATCCGGTCCACACGCAACGTCTTGAACATCGCAGTCAAAACGTTGTACAAAACCTTCCGCGTGGATTGGTCTTTTTAAAAATTGAATTAACCGGGCTTTTAGGCCAGACAAAAAAGGGGCGATCCGCATACAACAAATCCCGGAGTTTTGATATTTTAAAGAGTTACGTAGTTCCAAGTCCTAAATTATTTAAACCTTAATGCACCATCTTTAAATATGTTGGCTTAAATCGGTTCTTTAGCAATATTTCCTTTCCGTCGGTCTTACGACAAAGGTATAGATATCATAAATATTATAAAAGAAAATTTTTTCTACAACTCTTATCAAAATCTTTTTTTTTTTTAATCTTGGTTGAAATGTTTCCGAGTTTGTGGCATAAAGCGGGGAACATTTCACGAATGTTCAAAAACGCTTAATTTCTACCCGAGTCTTAAGATTATCGACTAATAATTTCATATTAACCCGGGAAAGTTAACCTGAGTCATATAGACTCATCTGTGAGGGTAGTGGGGGCCGCCAACCTGTACCAGGCTCACGGTCCTCTACAAGCAGTCGATTTACTGGCAGCTGACGCGGTGGGAAGGTCTCTGACTACTCCTCAAACAAGGTAATGTTTTTTCGTCTAATACTCAGTGAGTCAAATTGACGCATGGTTGCCACTGCATGTAAAATCTATGTGAGTCATTTTGTTCATGGTTGCCGATAAGAATCGAAAACTGTGTGAGTCATTTCGTTCATGGTTACCGATAATAGCATAAGTTTTTGTAGCGAATTTTAATTCTTCCTAGACCTGCCATGCCTCTTTTTCTATCTCTCTCCAATCATGGTTTTCTAAACTATTATTGTAATTGCAATGTATAAAGGACGATTTTTTTTTTTTTTTTTTTTTTTTTTTTTTTTTTTTAGAATTCAAGATGGATACAAAAAGAATTATGATAGATGAAGAAATCAATTATATTCTTTTTACATTGGAATCCGATGATGAAGGAGCTGAAGATATTCTCGAAAATGTTACCGATGAGGATTCTGATTCGGATTATGAACCAGTTGCAGAAGATCTTGTGGATGATGATATATATTGTCAATTATCTCATCGAGAGGAACAGCTTCGAGATGAGAAGAGCGAAAAACTAAAACCGGCCAAGAAGTCTAAATTAGGAGGCTCACGCTCAAAACCGACGTCATCTACTTCTAAGGAAATCCCTGCCTCTGGAACGGTGATGGAAAATCGGGACTGTCACTTTAGTTGGAAAAAATGGCTATGTTTGGTCGACACAACCAATCAATTCCTCCAAAGGGCAAACTAGGTCAAAAGATATTATTCATGTTGCGCCTGGACCACTAAACAATGCTCTGCTCGTTGAATCACCAATCGAATGTTTCAAAAAAAATTTTAACAGATAATATATTAGATATTATTCTTGAATATACAAACAAAGAAATTGAAACTCTAAGGGAAAAGTACAAGGTACCAAACAAAAACACAATTGCAGCAATTACAAAAGAAGAACTTCTGGCATTATTTGGATCTCTTTATTATGCAGCAGCGATGAAAAATAATCACCTCCATACAGCCATCCTACACAACCCTACCTTTTGTGGAGACAAGCATCGGGCTATAATGTCCGAGTCCCGATTCAAGTTCTTGCTGAGGTGTCTCAGGTTTGATGACCGAGATACCAGGGAACAAAGGAACACAAAATTAGCCCCCATAAGCGAGCTGTGGGGAATTTTCGTTTCCAACTGTAAAAAAAAGTTATAAGCCGGGGTCGTATTTGACCATAGACGAGCAACTTGTAGGCTTCAGGGAAGATGCCCATTCAGGATGTACATCCCCAGCAAGCCCAACAAATACAGTTTGAAAATCATTATGCTCTGTGACAATTCAACAAAGTACATGATCAATGCCATCCCTTACCTTGGAAAGGGTTCGAACCCAAGCAACCAACCGGCGGGAACATATTTTACCCTCAATCTAGTTGAACCTGTATCCGGTACAAATAGGAACATAACCATGGATAACTGGTTTACCAGTATTCCGTTGGCAGAAAAGCTTTTGAAAGAACACAAGCTAACTATGATTGGTACAATTAAAAAAGATAAATCTGAATTCACAAGAGAATTTACTGATAAAAATTTTAATGGAAGAAAGGTGGGCTCATGTTCCTTTTTATTTTCTGAGACCATGGCTGCTGTTTCCTATAAACCAACCGAGAAGAAACTTGTGGCTCTTATATCTACTCTACATGATGACGCAGCTGTAAATGAAGGAAGTGGGAAACCGGAAATTATACTCAACTATAATGAAACTAAAGGAGGTGTGGATGTTTTTGATAGGCTTTGCCAGGACATGAATACAGGAAGAAAAACGAAGAGATGGCCAATGGCTTTTTTTTTAATATGATGAACATAGCTGCAGTCAATTCCTATGTTATTTAATTGCATAATTTTTTTTAAAAAGAGAGGAAAAATTGGCGTTTTACCTAAACCACTAAACAATTTCAACTTCATGCAGCAACTTGTTCAAGAGCTTTCTGAGCCTTGGATGAGATACAGATTGACTCTCAAGATCCCCGTGAGCCTGCGAGAATGTATAATTATATGCTGTGGAGGAGTTCAAGGTTCAAGGCTCTGTGGAGGAGCTGACCTAATGGATACCCAAGGTGATGAAAGTAGTGATATGAGAAGACCACTTGTATCCCGTGTATATTGCAGCTTTTGCCATTACAAAAAGCGGCGAAAGACGCAATCACAATGTTTTATTGCCAAAAGCCTGTATGCGGGGAGCATATGGAAAAAATATGCTTGGAATGCAAGAAGTGAGACCGAGACTTATTATTATTCTTGTGTGTTTATATTTTACTTTCATGTTTATATTTTACTTTCGTATTTTTATTTTACTTTCGTGTTTATATTTTACTTTTGTCTCATATCTTTAATATTTTAAATTCGTTTAATTTTTAATTTTTTGTTACCAACCTAAGACTTTTTTTGTAAATTATAAGACTGAAAGTCATCTATTTGTAGTTTTTTGTAGAGGACTTCACATTTATTTGCTGATAAGTCGTAAATTGTATATAATGAGTCGTTTTTAGTCGAAAAATTAGTTTGTAAAACGTGTTTATTGTTAATTTTATACTTGTGATGATTTTTTTTTTAATAAATAAAACCGTTTTATTAAACAATACAGGTTTTGTTTATTGTAAAATGTCAGAGTGAGTCGAAATGACTCATGGTTTACCTACCACCTATTGCAAAGCAAGGTTACCTTTCCCGGGTTAACTATTACAAACTATGCCACACCAGTACGAGACTTGTCAAATCCCACGAACGTTGTTGGAGCTCGGCTCAGTGAGTGTCTCGAAGGATAGCAAGATTGCCCCTTCCTCCTCTTGGGTATCACTCGACCTCAGTTCGAATGGAATCTGCTGTTCAGTCAGTATGTAGCTTATCAGGGTTTCCTCTTGTGTATCACTATGGCTGCTTCCAAAGTGACCGTTTCACATGTGGAATAACTTTAGATGAAGGAGAAGTAGTTAAAATTTAAGAGAAAGAGAGGTGTAAAAACTCACAAATAACCGTAATAACGCTTCTTGGGAAACTTTAACAAAGTGATCAATCGAGCACAGTGCGTGCCAAAACCGTTGTAACAATGCAAACACTGAGTTGTGACTAATCGTAGGATGAAGTAATTCCGTGGTCCTTGACGCCAAGATCACTGCGCCAACTTTTGGTTTCCAAAACCAGTGAGTGTAGTAGCTAGCCCAGTCGGTCATAACACTACGTTACACCGCGAGATAGTATTGTGATGTTCCTTGATTTACCGTTATTCCCCCTCCCTCCGGCCCCCCTCTCCACCCTTACGCCCGACACCCCTCCTCCTGCCCCTCTTCCCCCTTCCCTACAGCCCCCTCGACTACCAACCCCGGACATGTTGGTTCTTGATGATTAATTATTAATTATTGTTAATTAATTAATTGGTAGGATTGAGCTGGTCGAGTTTTTATTCTTTGATTAGGACATTGAAGTTTATTTGTTGGAGATGTGGGAATCCGTGGCTCGCGCTGCGCTATTTGCGAACCTTTCTCTCCGGTTGTATACGACTGACTGAATGATAGCCAAAGGCCTCCCCCTCTACACTCCACCCCCTGAGACGGTCATTACCACTTGTTCAGCACCCTCATCCGGTGTAATGAACCAGGCATTTACCTCTACACATTGAGTCGTTGTGTTGTAATGACCGGAATAGCGTACACTTACAGTTTCAGCCCCTGACAGCCGTGCTGTCGCTGGCTGGTACTACTTCCCAACACCTCTACCCCACAGCGCCACCCGAGTTCACTATCCTCTGGAGGACAAGCAATGGTATTGAACTTTTGTGAAAATTGAAAAATGCACCGTTTTCAACAGATCTTGTATTGACACTTACAGTTTCATTCAGTTGTGAAGAACCGTTACCTGGCACTCCATCTCGTTCAGCCATGGAAAGCGGTCATGTGCAGTATGCCGACTGGGGTGACACGTGATTAAAGCCTGAGATTCTTATTTATAATGAAAAAAACTTCCCATAGATTGTTCCTGTTAAAATCAAGCTTTCTACGCGTGAGTTTTTAATATAATAATATCTAACACACCGCGTCTTACTACCCGTTCGGTTCTAATATATATTTAATAATATTTAAATTATAAGTGAATTAGCTTAAATTGATTTGGTATTTGTAAATATTAGATTTTTCCGTATACCAGTGCAAAGCAATCATACGTAGTTCAAAAATAAGTTGATACACAGCAACTAAAATACCCTGTTGCCTAATGGAGAGGCGCTCGCTAACAGAACCTGTTCCTGGATGCTAACCGCCATCTTTTGGCATAAACTTGAACTACGATCAACAGCTTACCCCCGAGCTCTTGAGTGACAAGAGATTGGGACCTTAGCAAATATAAAGTTCTGTAAAAAACGACAGACCATGAATATTCACACACACACACAAACTGCTCACAAAATTATATATAATATATATATATATTCCAACATCGCCCCTTAACCGGCAAATCCATTTATTTCTCTAGCAGGAGTTCTGCTTAGCGCGACAGAGTTATCCACATCAAAATATTAATTTATTTCAGATAATGTAAATGCCTGGAATGAATTGTCTGTGTTTGTTTGTAGTACACACAACCGAGAATCGAACCGCAATCTCCACCTTCCTCCGTAGTCTAGTTCAACACGGATCGTTTGTGTCTGTACGTGATTTAACAAACTTGGGGTTACATATTAAACGGATTACTTTAACAATAATTTACATTTGATGCCCAAAATCAATCAGTAGTGACGCAAATAAAAGTTTTACAAATATAACTCACACCACGAAAAGTATACTTGAAATATTTATATATTAAAATATATAAAATAAACGAGTATACCTTACGCCTTAATGGGGAACAAACCAGAACACGTGTACTAAGATACATAGGTAATAAATATATATAAACCAAAGGGTTCCAGGTTTGACTCTCGTGTCCAGGTGTAATTTTTTCTTCTGAATATGTATTAGTATATTAATAAAGGGGTGTTATTTACACTACTTAACAATCTGTCGTTAATATATTCAAACTGCTTTATCGTACTTGTTTAAATTCAAAACTATGGCCCCAAAAATTTAAGCTATACGTACAATATATTATCAATCGATCTAAATATTAGTTTAAAACATTTTTTTTCTTACATAAACTTAAGAATAAACAATAAAACTATTTTAATTTTTTGTATTAAAGGGTAAACTTTATCACATATGAATTACAAAGCCGATGTTCATTGGGCAAATTAAGGTCACCGTAATCAAAATAATTATTTAACTAGGGCTCAAAGTAATTATGCAAAAACTATAAAACATCTAACTAGAACATTTAAAATTTATTTTAATAAATCAAGAACCCTCTTGATGTCTACGTGGTCTAAAGGAATAGCCTTATCTTAGAGATAGAAAAGTTACCATATCAAACTCTTACATATTTATAACGCCGTAATAATCAAGTAGGTTTGGGCACCACCAGTTTGCACCCCACCGTTTGATAAACCAAGCTTATTCATTCGTGCTAAGGAGGGTATGCGCGTCCACTTGAGCACGTGCGTGTACCCACAATTGCGTAGAGGGAGAGTGGAAAACACGCATAGTTTGTGCAAACTCAAACGATTTGTCACACACGAACTTTACGCATTTTAGCAACACGTACACGCTTAAGTACTAATTATACTAATGTATCAGGAATTGGGAAGTGAGCCCACATTGCGTAGAGGGAGAGTGGAAAACACCGCTAATTTACCTAGCTGAGAGCGCTAGAAAGGCCGTACGAGCACCGCTAATGTCGCGAGGGTATTTGCTAAACAAAGTGTACCCGAGGTTGCACGTAGCACTGCCTTGAGCCTCTGTCTGTTCTCGTCTGTAGGTAGTAGCGGTCTAATGAATAACGGGATCTGCAAAGGGTCTTATGGACAGATGTGTATTGCGCTAACCGCCGCCGATACTGGCGGCATGCTCATTGAAGAGATATAAATAGCCCAGAATTCTTTACAATTGCTCATATTCAATTTGTATCAACCACCGATTAGCAGCGATTAAGATGAGTATCGACGCGTTGGAAAAATTGGTTAAATTCAGGTAAATTTTTAAAATCTCTTGTATGTTTTAATGGCTATTTTATTTATTTGTCTTTGGGGTACAGGGGATTTTCTGTAGAGGGATTTTTCTTGTTTTTATAGAATGGAAAACTGGCTAAATTCGGGTATGTTTTTAATGCGTTTTGTATATTTTAATGGTTTCTAATTCGATTATCATGTCACGGTGGACAGCTGTATTCTCTTCTTCTTTGTTAATGATGACGCCATGACGCTTGGCGTGGCGGCGCAACCTGTGGATCCCAATAGCCTGATGCAGTTGCTGCACTTTACAGAAGAAGGGATTTGCAGAGCGGATGGTGACTGGTCCATGGGTAATTAGCGGCTTAAGATAGACTTGCCAGTGTTTTTTCTGTAAATGGTTAATTAATATGTATTTATTTAATTTCAGACTACTGGGATCCACACGGGCTGGATGAGGCCTTCTGGGCAGCGTAGCGACGGGCGTGCCGACGTCTACCCTAACCGAGGCGCCCCCACCGGTCTGTGCCAGGCACAACGTCGCTGACGTTTTTCCCGGCTAGCCCCCGGCATCCTTTCCCCAAAAAAACTTTATGTGTAGCCCTCTCCTTTCGCGCGCGCACGCGAAAAACACCTTTATATAACACTAGATCGAAACCTTTGTCACTGAAGTTCTCTGAATTCAGCCACCAGGTTTTTATATGACGCCTTTTTCAAGGCAAAACCGCAACTGTCTTTTTAACAACCCTCCCTTTTTTTTAAGGAAAACGTGAGCAATTTGCAGAGACGGGGTTTTCCCCCCAAAACACCAAAAACCCAACTAAAACTCGGAAGGGACTTTCGGGGGGTAATTTCTTGGGGATACCTAAGGGTGCCAACAAAGCCACGGGCCCGAAATCGAGACCGCTCGAAACAATACCTCCAGTCGGCGCCCCTCTTCCGGAAAAACCAGACAACATCACAACCTCCCGCCTGCACGAGGAGGGTATCTTAACCCTTCCACACGGCCACAGCCCCCCTTTTCAGGGCTGAGCAAAAGGGCCCCCCCCCGCCCCACACCAACTGAAAACCCAAACAAAACGCACAACATGGACTACTCCTCTACAGAAAATTCAACATGGAAGCCGACACGACGGACGGGGAACTTTCACGATGGCCGACAAACTGGGAGGAAAAGGGAAATTCAACCTCACAAAAAACCCCAGACAAAAAACACCAACGAGTGACGAACAATTTCGACCCCTAAAAGGGGCCGAAAAACAAACCCCCCCACCCCCCCAGAACACGACAAACAGCTCCTACAAACAACCCCACAACGCAAACCAAACTCCCCAACCAATAGTGACGTAGGAACACAAAACACTCTCAGATACCCAAGGGTAAAAAAGAAAAGAGGGACATTAAAATCACGTACACCCAAAAAGGGAAAAAAAAAATTTCACACCCCCAAACAACGGGACACGACCTAAACAACACTTACTAAAGGACCTAAAACAATTTTTCACATTTACACCTACGGGGGGGAAAAACCATTTAAATTTTATAGTCAAGGGGTCCCCCCCAACATGGCTACCATGACCTAGGGGCGAACTTAAAGCAGGGATTTCCCATGACTGCGTAGACAATTCTCCAAAAACGCTGGGACAACACGACTCAGACCGTAACACTTCCCCTACTTTCCAAGTGACTCTACAAAGAGCACAGACACAAAAAAAAAAATTTTTCCAAGTAAAGCAATTAACCATACAGTTAGGTCGAACCCAACAACCACCACTCAACACATCGTACAAGCCAAAAAGTCAAAGATACGGCCCATACTAAGAATAACTGCCAGAACAACCCCCGTGTGAAAGGGCTTAAAAAACACACACCAAAACGCCCCAAAAAAGACGCCACCATCCTGCCCGATGCGAAACTGAAGGAAGCCAAGGGCGAATTACACAAGTCCCCGGTTTTCTTAATTTACAGAAAAGAAAAAAAACGGCACAACTACCAAAGACAAACACACAGAAAAAACTTTGACCCACCGGCCCCCACCCCCCAACACACAGACTTCCCACCAAGCGGGCAGAGACCCGGGGCAAACCCCCCCCCCCGTCCCTGGGCGGCAAGATCCCCGATCTTACCCCCGGGCAGTACAGGCAAAACAAAACAAGCCCCCCACAACAAAAGCCGGTTAACCCGGGTTCTGCAAAAAACTTAATTAGGCTCTCAAAAGATTTAAACATAATAAGATCATTACACATTTCAAAACCTTATCTAAAAGGGCCAACAAACAACAACTCAACAGAGAAAATTTTAATCAGAAAGGGGGATGACGACTACTTTGAAAAATCAGGAACAGACAAGACCGGACCAAGGCCCTTCTACGCGTTTTTATAGGGGAACGCGAACGGATACTGACCGGCTCATAATTAAAGACTTTTTAAAACAAGGAATAGATAGAAAAACACGAAACCCCTAAACCAAAAACAAGAGATTTAACTTTTGGGCTACGTCTATAAAACAATAACCCGGCAGAAGTGGCGGGGGAACACAATATTCATCAAAGACCAAAATTCCCCACCCCAAAAAATTTTTTCAAACCTTTACAAACATAAAACAACAGCAATAAAATAAAACAAAGAACGGAGGTATCCTATTCGCGGCCCATAATAAACCCACCACCAAGACAATACAACAGAGCACCTAACAACTTAAAAAAAGTTCGATAAGATATTCTTACGGGGACAAATACAAACACTTGAACTGAATAGCCGACGACCAATAGGAAGGACGCGTACAAACATCACGCGGAACAAGGGGGATACACGTTTTTGGGGCCTGCAACCACATTTTACCCCTCAAACCCCACTACAGAGGCCAGATTTAAAGACTTGGCTTGAACAAATGGGGGGACCCGGAAGAAATCTCAGTTCTTAAAGAACTAGACCGGACCACAACCCGTACTGTCAAATCAAACAAACCAGAAATACAGAAAAACAACTTAAAAAACTAAAAACTACTACTAACGGGGGAAGGGTTCAAAAGAACACAACAAAACATACCCAAAACAAAACACACGAGCCCAAAGAAGCAGACACACACCCCAAACCCTTTTACAGCACAGTAAAAAAGCATACAGAACTAACCCGCAAAGAACAGGAAAAACATGATTTTAGACCCCAACACCCAGACCTTGCCCTTTCCTCGCCCAAAACGGGGGCAAAGAGACGGCAAACATAAAACACCACCACAGAACCCCAAAAAACCACGCACAAGTAAGCTAAGTTTAAAACTAAAAAAGCAACAACAACCTACACAACTGACGCTCCAGGACCCCAAAGCGGGGAAAGTCCAAAACAGCTTAAGTCATCGGGCAAAAAAGGGGTGGGTACCCGCATACACGGGACACGGTATGGCCTATACAAGCCAAAAAGAAAGCGGGGGCCCATACCGTGACTCGGGAAAACATTTACACCAAACCCAAAACCGAGAACGCAACTTCTCAGGGACCACAAGATCATACGGGAATACCTATTTAACCAAAAAGGTCACGGGGGACCTAATAACACGATGAACTAAACACCAAATGAAACAACCCCCAAAAAATAAAGCCCGGGCCACGACAACTATAAAAAACGAAACACTACAGAAACTACCACCGGGGGAAATACTCACGCTACTGACAATATTCAACGCTCTACTTACACTCTGTCACTTCCCAACAGGGAAACGGGCGACAGAAAAATTCTTCCTAAACCAGGAAAAGGGCCCAATTTTCCCTCAGAAGAGAACCCTTTTAAACTCCTCCCCCCAAGCAAACTATTTGAAAAACATTCTAAAAAAGGAAGACAAATTTAGCGAAAAAATGAATCACCCCCAAAAATCCAATTCGGCTTTTAGGAAAAATCACTCGACTATTCACCCCGTACTAAAAATTTTAATTTAGGACGCCCCAAAAAAAAAATTTGAAGAAAAAAAAACAACCGTACAAATTCTAACTTTTAAAAAACATTCGACAAGTTTTTCACAAGGGCAAATTTAAAAAAATAATTAAATTCAACACCCCCAATGGATCATCCACATTATCGCCGGGTTTCCTTTCTCGAAGGAAGTTTCGGTACATGGACGAACAAAATCACCCAAACCACAAAAGGGGTGGGGTCCCCCCGGGGTCTGCACTAGCACCACACCTTTAAGCATATTATTTCAGACATTCTTCCAACCACAAGTAAAAGACGACTCTTTTCAACACACCATGGCCCCACCCCATAATAAAAACATAAATTTTGCCACTTAAAAAATGCAGAGGGACCCAGTTAAATAAAATTTGGGGCAGACTTGAGGATAAAAGTTAACCCCACAAAAACACAGCTTTTGATTATTAGCCAGGACGCAAACAACCCCAGACCACCACTTTATTCGACACAGAAATAAACCCGTTTAAAAAAAAAAACAAAATTTAGGCACTACAAATAGCTCGAAACCCCCCTGGAGAAGTCACATAAAACACAAAAAAAAAAGCCCTGGGAATATGTCAATTGTACCTTTTCAAAAAGGGGAAATAAACTCCATACCAAAAACGCTTATACAAATCCAGAACAACCGATTTAACTTACAATCGCAGTATGGACTACGGGGCCCAAAAACCTCACAGATAGATTACAAACCACACAAAACAAGATACTCAAACCATCACTGGGCCTCTGGGGAACTAAAAAACACACCACATGAAAAGACAAATTTTCGACCCCTCCTGACATATACAGGGGAAAAGGAACATAAAACTCACGAACAGGCAACACACACACTAACGACCAAGACGGGAACTAGGGCGTTAAAACCCTGTGAGACCAACGCACAAAGACCACGGCTGGGGTAGGAGAGCTTTTTAGACTAACTCATGTCTAATAATCTTGGGGGAAAAAAAATAAAAAAAAAAATAAAAAACACAACCCCCGAACCTAGATTTTTGAAAAAAAAATTAAGTATAATTAACCAAATTGACAAAACCACCCAGACCAACGGGGCGACACAACCCCACCACCCAAAATCCCTCCTTTTTCCAACCCCAGACCTAATTCACAATCACCATTTCATCCATCACAACCTTTGTCACGCCCGGGAAACCCACTGGGAAAACCCCTAGGTTTTTTTTACTAGCCCAAAAAAACCTGGGGGCCGGGGGGGCCCCCGATGGGGAAGGAAATGTATCCACCTCACCCTAATCCCAAAAAAAGAAAATCCACCCCCCAAAAAAAACCCTTTATAACCTTTTCCACCCCCGGACCCACTGGGATAACCGCCAGGGCAACCCTTCCAAGAATAACCTGGGCCCCTACGGCCCCGAATGGAATGGGTATGTAACCACCCGCGCAAACCTATTCCCACAGCAAGTTAAACCCTTTTTATCCTCCCCCCCGGGAAAACGACTCATGAAACCAATATCATCATCATACCTTATACCCACCTTTCCCCCATCCCAACAAAAAAAGTTCTCCCCAAAACCCGAGACCCCTCCGATCGTTCACTATCACCAAAATTCACTCACGTGTCAATAAACATAAATTTTTTGACAAGGGATTAATTCATTCAAAGGCCAGTATCACGATATTGATCCTACCTAAAACCCAAAAATACCCTTTCACAGGGGGCCTACTTGGCTCAGAGCAAAGGAGAAATGTCCCTCGGGCTAAAAAAAACCACACACCTGTAGTATTCTCAGCTCATTTCATTGTTTCCTTTCATCAGAAACAAATTAATTCGCGATTAAGATCTGACAAACTGGTACTCAAACAACAAATCACCCCCTTTATAGACAACCTGGGGTGGCATAACTGTCAATCAGATTCATTCGCCAACCCGAAAAGGGTTTTTGTCACTCTCATTTCAAGAAGATTTACTAGTTCGTTTAGGTTAAAAAAAGCCCTTGTTTTCAGTTTAAAGCAGGGTAAAAAAATTGCTTTTTTAAAAAAATATTTAAAAAAACCTACATAATTTAACCACCACAGTTTTGGTACCTGTACGATTTAAAACGCTTAAAAGCCTTACTGAGCCAGTAGGGGAGTCCCTGGTTCAATTCCTAGGCATAAGCGAAAATGCAGGTTTAGTCTTTAAAATAACTGACCTGACTGGTATTTTGTACATGTTCATTTACCATTCAAAGGCAGAAAATTATAACTGCCGCTTTAGACATTTATTAAATTCACATTCACCAAGAGTAAACATAAGTCTGTACACTTTCATTTATGACGTGTGTGTGTGTGTATTGTAAAAAAAATCCAATGGAATAGTACTTAATTTAAAAAATAAATATTATAGATTCCTTCAATCAGCGTCGAGTGTACTTAGCGAGGTTTTACATTCTCCTCCTTACAAATGCGGGTACACTTCCTCTAATTCAGGGTTACAGTATTTATTATGTCTCTAACATTAGACGATATTTAAAGCTGTATTAAATATTACTTAGGAATTATTTGGGATTTTTTTTCTAATAGTTTTTTCCATTCTCCCTCCTGCAAAATGCGGGGTGCACTTCCTCTAATTTTGGCTTATTGTTTAAGTGACTAATTTGTTTTATGTAAATGTTATTTATTATTTCAACAAAATATAGTTTCGCGCACTAAAATTTTATTTAATAAAACAGTTGTTTCTAAAATAATTTACGCCTGCATGTGGTTGGCTACAGGTTTGTTTCGTGTAGAGCCAGACGTCACGGCCAAAGAGTTCGAGGTTCGAATCTTGCACAGTAAACTAGGGCGTTTTTTTTCACTCTCTCCCCACGCAAATGCTGACTCACTTAGGTGAATGTTGGTTTCAAATAAAGCAATTATGTTTAGGAAAAACACGTCAAATCGACTCGCTAGGTGAATTTGTCTCAGATAAGCAATATATAGAAAAAATAAAATAAATATAATACCGAAATATTATACATTTTTAAAGAAAAAAAATATGCGCGTGTTTGTAACAGTGCTTACTTTGACATGTGACTGTGTGTTATAGTTGAATTGGAGACCGGAAATGGAGGGACGGTCTTTCCACAGCCGCTGCTACTAGTCCCCCTCACCACACTGCATAAGCACCGCCACCGACTCTAGGAGACGGTGCTCGAGCCCCGCTGTGGTGAGGGAGACGGGGATCGTGGTTGTCCAACAACCTGTGGAGCCGTCGACAGCGGGATTGTCTTCTGCCCCTCAGCCGAGATTTAATGACCCGGTAAATCAGGTAGCGGGGCATTGTCAAATGGCGTCCCTCATCGTATCGTGGAAGAAAGGATTAAACAATAGAGGCGTTTCTTTATACTGTAGAGAAATTACCGTACATCTTGGTGCTCCAGCAAGCGATCGTGACGCATTAAGCTGGCTTGAAGAACAAATTATTAATTTGCTCAATGGCTGCAGCACCTGGCGTTAGCGCCGATGATCATGTCGGCTTACTTTTGAATAGCACTAGACTCTACGCTGAACCATGTGTAGGTCTCATTTAGCGACAGATCAGTTGACGCTGACTGTGCTTGATAACGTAAGTCGAGTTTTGCAAAGTAATTAGTGTTTTTGAGTCAAACCACTGTACGTTAAATTCAGCCATTTTAAGGAGCCTTCGCGGGAGTGGACGTTATTGTGATAAAGTATCTCCCGCAAGCACATATAGCCGTAAAAACCAAGAGAACGATTCAAAATGGTGACACACTTTGTCTGGGTCCTGCCTTGGTTGTCGCCAAAGCTATATGTGATAATAAAAGAGAAACCAGATGTATGGATGCGAAACACCTTTAGACAAATCAAATGGTCGTCTTATCAAAAACCTTGGAACATGTCACCACAAGCAGTTCGCTCCTATCCTCTGGGCGTGCTTGATAACATAAATATAACCAGTTGGGTTCACAGGACTGAACCCCTGAAAGACAACGGTAACATGTTGGGTCCCACAGACTGAGCCAATGAGCCAATGGATGACAGGGACGAAGAAGATCAGATGAAGTTATATCCATAGTTACGGATATGGTGCCCTTTTTTTCTGGCCTGTCGACGCCAACCAAGATTTCCGTTTTTCTGCCATTTCTTGTAGCTTTCAGTTCCCAGATTAATGTTATTTAATATCCCACGGCATCATGTTATGTTACGATACCAATGTTGACGTCATGAGCAGTCGCCAATTATCTCGGACTCGATCAAGTTATTATTAATGTACCTAGCACAATAAACATAAGACTAGAAGGTTCCTGTTCTTCATGAAGCATGACAACCCCTTTAC
>JBCFYV010003972.1:0-25711 GCA_039000515.1 Timema cristinae
ATGGATGTGAAACGGACCGTAGGCCCAAATGGCCCCCAAAACGTTCTTCTGTCTTCCCCTTGGGAGCCTCGTAAACGTGGGATAGTCCACTTCTAGCCTCGTCGCTATTGTATGGGTTATCGAACTTTGGGGGCAGACCTGACAATGGATGACCAAGAATATATATTACCCATTCGTTTTAACCACGTATATATCATAATCCGTTCCTTGATCATTGTCAATTGAGGTGCGGTTGAAGGGAGAGTTTAGTATTTTATATTTTTTATAGAATTAAAATTTTTTTGTCCAAAATAAATCAAATGTTTCTCATAATAGCAACATAGAGTTTAGTTTCTGCACATGCTAATATCAAAAAGATCTTGAATAAGTCAAATGCGTCCTGAAATTTTGTCGAAACTTTTTAAATAAAGAGAAAAGTTTTTACAAAATTCAGGACACCCTTGAAAAATATTCAAGATCTGTTTATAATGGCATGTGCAAAAAACAAAACCATATGTTACTGCTGAAGAAAGGTTTGATTTATTTTGGCCAAAAAATGTAAGTTAAAAAAACAGTTAAAATTACTCGCACTCCTTCTGTCACACCTAAGAACCTGAACACGGGAATAAAACTTAATTAACTTATTCTGAAAAGTAAAAAATTACCCCTGAGTAGGGGAATATTCCCCGGGATTTTTGGCTTAGTACGCCAATGCTCTTACATGAGCTATCCAGGAATCATCCCGTGCCAAGGTTATTCTTCACTCTTTATTTTAAGGCAGAGTGGTAGCATTAAGCCAACTACGAGTCGAAGGTGGCTGCGTTATCTGATAACTCGTGATCTTAATAAAATCGCGCATTTGTAGCCGACGTTTTCCGCACGTCCATCATAGACTTGCCTTAAAATATGAATGAAGAATGACCTTGGGACAGGACAGTTCCTGGATAGATCAGTGGTTAGAGCATTGAGTACTAAGCGAAATTCCAGGTTTGATTCTCGTGTCCAGGTGTTATTCTTTAAAATTTTTACAATATGATATCTAGATGGAGTAATCCTCACTAAAAGCATAAATAATGGCTTCCGCTATTTGATTTAATTTTAATTAGTTTAATATATTAGGACACCTTAACTCATCAGTAGTATGGTATAATATTTTTAATGTGGTAATTTTGATATCATAAAATAAAGGTAAATATAACACCCCAAAAACAAAACTTTTAAAATTTGAAAATTAAAAATGGGAGGTTTGGGGTTTGGGAAAGAGGAATGATAAATGATAAGAAATTTTAAAAAAATTTTAAAAAAAACTCTTTCGATATGGTACAAAATAGAAACTCCACAGATAGCTAGAAAGGTATGATTTTTTAAAATTTTTTCAATCAAGATCTGTGTTGAAGGAAACTAGAATTTTAAAAACTGATAGAAAATAACCTTTTTAGTGTTGGAAAATTTAAATACTCTTAAGAAGTTAAGTGAACACCCCAGAAAAAGATCAAAAAATTTTTTAAAATAGTAAAATTTGAAATTTCAAATTGTTTTTAAGAAATGAGGGGTTCATAAATGTATTAAAGGAATAGAATTATGAATAGTTCATGGAAATGAATATATTTTTACGGGTAACCGAATAATGTCTGAATTTAAAAGGAATTTCAAAATTTTAAAACAAAAATCTAAGAATTTGAAAAGGTTACAAACTATTTTCAGACATTCTTCGGTGGCCGTATGGTCTAAGGCGCTATTCTCGCAATATACTAGACGTGATGATTGTGATATCGTGGTTCAATACTTGTTGAGTATCTGGGGATGGTTTTTCCTAAATAGTTCCAGTTCTCAACGCAATTGGGGTGCATTTCCCTTATTTAAACCCTTTAATCACCCCTTACCAACTAGCAGTTAATTAGCAATAAGCATATAGCCATAATAAAATATTTATATACGGTGCTAGAATAAACATATTTTGGGTGTGGTTTGAAAAATGGAAATTTTGAAAGAAATAGTCAAAAGAGTTTTAAACATTTAAAAATTGTAACCATGAGAACTAGAAAAGGTTAAGGGTAGCCCGAAATTTCCTTAAAACTATTCAAAATTCTACTTTCGTATATAAAAAAAATTTAAATTTGACAAATTTGGTAAAAAACAAATACCCAAGAAAACATATAAATTGTAAAGTGTGAAATTTACCATAGAGATCGAGAAATATTAAGAAGAAGTAGGGGGGGTGGGGCTCTAAAAATTTTTAAATTGTTATAAAAAAAAAATTAATGTGATTAAGCAAAATTGCGTTCGTTTGTGTACTAAGTTTTGGTGTTATGAAAGTTTTTTTTAATATTAATTTATTTTGATTTATTGATGTCAATCAATAGCTTGGAATTTGCCATAGTTGATTAATTAAAGAATGTACAAGGGGGATTTTTCAAATGTTGGGAGGCCCGGGTTGCTGAACTTCCTAGTTTGATACAGTTTTGAATCAATTTACCCGTGTAAAAGAACTGGTCAAACAGCTAAATTTTATATATATAATATTATATGTTATTTAATTTATATATATGTTATATATATATTAATCATTATATTATATTATTATGTAATATATTAATTTTATAATATATAAATAAAATTTTTTTTTATGTATATTTAATTTAAATATCTTTTTAACCTTTTAAGAGTCCGTCTCATCATCGATAAACCGGGAACATTAATATACGATTACGCTCAAACCAGGAATCACAAAATAATTTTGGTTTCTTTAGGGTTTTTTATTTCACAAAATCAAACTCTAATCAAATTTATAAAATATATTATTTTTAATTTTATATTTTTGTAAGTTTAAATTTTTTCATTGGAAATTTTTTTTTAAATTTTAATATAATTTAATATAACCAAATTATTATTCCAATTAAAAATCATGCACACAATACTAATTAAAAATAAGATTTGGATTATTATCAAACTAAAACGCTAGGCACTTTATTTGAAGAGTTCATAACAACGAACATAAATTGTACCTATGCGCAAACAAAATGATTCTTTAAATTGTAAATTAATTCAAATGAAATAATTAAAGACTTCTCGGCAATAAATTGTTGGCAAAAAATTCATTACCTCGATTTTTGTAAGCATAATAAGATCTTTATTATTTGCTTCCCTTGTTTTTACAATACAAATTAATTGTACTTAACCCCCATTGTTTAACCCCCACTTTTTCAATGCAAAGAAATATAATCCAACCTTATTAACTTTCCAGAATAGAAATTGCAATTTTTTTATATAAAAACCAAACCCTAAATCTCCGTAGTTTTGACAGTAATTCACTAAAATTTTATCAAAGGAAAAATGTATTCTTACTTTTGTTGCACATTAATGAGACAAAACAACATCAACGAACATTTTAAAATTTAATTGCAAATAAATTTCTGTTGTAGCTATGTATCCCAAGAAAATTAGTTTTAATAATTGATAAATTGATGGATTATCACGGTAAGTGCATTGCGGGTGAATGGTAAAGAGGCATAAGAGAGAGTTGTTTTATACTTAGGATCTCCTTAATCCATTTTCAGAAACAAGGCAAAATTTTTGTTTTTAATATTTTTGTTTGCGTCCATTATTACTAATTTCAAATTTTTGTTTTATCGTTTCAATTTAAAAAAAAATTGTTGCACAGCGTCTTACTTCACGTTTTGGATATATGCTTGTGTACTATTACGCTATTGATTTAAGGAATTAGTAAGTAAATAATGAAAATGTATAGCATTAGCGTGGAGGGAGAGTAGAAAAACCTTTTATAAAAACCACTTCCAGTACACCCGACCGAGATTTAAACATTGATCTCCCCGTAATCGGCAGTCTAGTCTACTGAAGGTAGCGCTTTAGAAAATATGCTCCCACAGAAGCGGGTTAAACCATATTTTAATTAAAACAAATATTTTATAAACCCTTAGCACACTGTAACACACAAAACTATTTTTAAAATGAGTGTACATTTAAGTTTTTCATACAAATATTTGTATATTTATATTACACTTTCTCGCTTATTGGAATAAACCCAACGAAGGTTGGTGTGTGATCATTTTTTCGGGTTCCGTGATCTACCCGAAGGGGGGATACACAGCCTTAGCTGTTTTAGTTCTCCTGCCACCATTGGTAATATCCAATGTCTAAGAGAGTTCAAAAAATTGGGGGTTCTCTTTACATTAATTTCTATGAGTGCATGAGAACCCCTTTCAATTTTTTAATAAAGTTATCTTTACATACCTTCCAGGATTTTTTACATAACACAATCAAATGGGGACAATGGCTTTACTTCCTCTCGAAGGAAGTTGTGTTACGGTTTTTTCTCAAGGAAATCCATCACCTGGCTGGGTTTATGAACTCAGGGCACGGGTTTTGAGGCAGCATTTACCCCAAAGACCCTCACTAGTGACTTTATATATTTTATATATATATATATTATATAAATATATATTTATTATATATTAAATTATATTTTATATATTTATTTTATTATTTTATATTATTATTTTTTTATACCTATATAAAAACATAATTAATTTTATCTATGAACATATTAATATAACAATTTTTATTTATGAACTTTAAATTTATTGGCCGCGACTATCAGCCTAATGTGGTGGTCGGCTGCCCTGGGATATCAAAAAGCGGAAAAGCCGGATCTTGAGGGTGAATCATTTTCTGTGCAGTCAAAACCTAAAGTTTTATAAACTGTATATAGTAGGTTTCATAGTATATCAAAATTTGTCTATAGATTTGCTTAGTTTTCAACAAAGATTTAAAGTGATTCTACTAAATATAAAAGGAAAGTTAATTAAAAATCGTTAATAATTTACAAAAACCTTGAATTTATTTAAAAGAATATGATAGAGTGACTATATGACATCGGCAACTTTTAAATTAAATAGATATTGATATAGGCCTACTTTACTGCATAGTTCAATTCAGCATCTTGAATGTTTATTTTAGTATTTTATTTTAATTAAATTAGAATGAAAGTGTTCATGCGACAGTAATAAAATAATGTTATGCGACGCAATAAGATTTATGTACATGCAGGTTTCAAATAACATCCTAGTAAAATAAAAATTTAAAAATTAGGTTAAATATTTTAAAAATTTATTGAATACTGCAATTTTAAAAATACAGCAATCACCAAATTTGAAGGATTTGTTTTAACTTAATGTTTATAGGTTTTTTTCAACTTTCGTTAAAAACTTGTTGTAAATTAATGTGATTTTTTTATGTGTGTTAGTTTGACAATTTGACTCAACTTGTTAAATATATTAAAAGGTAAATATTTTACTATCAAAGTGTTTTAAAAGGAAAAACAGATAAATTGAGTATAAATAACTTGTAAAAGTGTTAATCAAACGTTATTTGCTCAGTATTCAATTTATTAATACATTTATTTGAACTCTACCTTTGTTAAATTTTAACGACAAATCTAAGTTGGCTTTTATTATATTTATTTCCTCCTTCAAGATTCAATTAGAATGTTTCAAAAGTAACACCCTGTGGGTAGTGGAAAGGCCATCTTTAAGGCGCTTCGGTTGAAAGTAACTGTTCAATATAAAAATAACAGTGGTTATTTACTCGATTGTGGATCTAATTAATGGAGTATTATACAGTCCGTGATTACATGGGCCCGGCCAAAACATTTAAGGAGGGCGGATAACCGGGGATTGAATAGTCACGAGCGTACTGTATATTATATATAAATATAATAATTTATATATATATGTACAATAAATATGGTGTTTTAGGATTTGATGGGTTATAAATAGATTATGATTTGATTTTTTGTGTTTGCTATTTGTACGGAAAAACACTTGAAAAATTTTAGTCTTTTCATTGTTTTTTAGGAGTCAATGTTTTTTCAAATAACAAAAATTAAGGAATTTTGTCTCTGCAAAGTCGATTATATCAACCACTACTGGTTTTTGTGGACGTTCAACTCATGTTTATTTTATCTCAAAGTTTTAAAATGAATTTTTAAATGTTGTGGGGGAATTATTAAACTTGGAAATAAGTTCTAAGAAAGAAATAGATGTTAGTGAATTTTGGGAATAGGTTTGAGGACCGGAATTTAAATTGATTGCCTTAAATAAAGAAATTTTTAAAATATAAGAAGCATATATTTTTCCATAGAAATGTGTCATAAATCATAGTATAGTATTTATTTTTCGGGAAAATGAAATATTGTTTTTCAAAATATCTCTAAGTGCCGTATCCCACTGCGATGTCATCTAGCTTATTTGGAAAATATCAGAACCAGGCGTACATGTGGTTAAGGTTGTTTCTGTATTAAATTAAAAAAAAGATCGATATTGAAAAAAGTTTATTCATCTCTTAAAATATACAAAATATTAGGGGGAAAAACATTTAAGGTTATAAATATATTAAAATTACCCCTCGCGGTTTAAAACAAAAGTTTACACAAAACCGGCTTCAACGTTTACATTTTAATTTTACATTATTAACAAGAGACATATTTCACTAACTTTTTCCCATTTAAGATTACTCCCCACTTGGGCTGTATGCAATTTTAGCTACAATTTTAAAGTAAGGATGAGTAATGTAGATTTAGAAGAATATGCACCCTCATTCATTAAGGGAGATTGTCAAACTCTTTAGTAAAAAGTACCATACGGACCGAGTTGTACTTATGTTGGCAAAAGATGGTTTGCAACTTATTGGATGGAGGGATTTCATGGGTCAGTACATTGAAGACTCCGGAAATTTAAAGTTTCAGTTTTCACTCCGGAACGCTATTATTTATTCAAGTAGCTCCCTTCATTGGTGTTTAGGAGGATGAGTTGACCCATTCCGGGACCACGTTCCAGAGAATCAGGAAGTGTCGGGATCGGGGATCAAACACGGACCTCCTGGATTCTGTGGTCGGGAATTCTGCCCCCTAGAACAAAAAGTGCTCGTTTATATGTAAACACAACCCCAAGCTTATACCAAAATTATTAAACTTTCGGGCAGTCTGCAGTTATACTAATATTTAAAGAGGGAAGATTTGTTTTTGTTTTTTGTTGTAATAGATAAACTCAAAATACTGGACCGATTTTAAAAATTCTTCCCCAATATAAAGAACATTATGAGCGGTAAATATGGCTATATTTTATTTGAATTTTATTTTATACCTATAAAAATATCGATATTTAATTTTTTAGTGTTGGAAAAAAAAGTTTTTGAAGGTAAAGTGGGGTTGGTGAAGGGGAGAGGGGTAGGGGTGAGGAAAGAGGAATGAGATGAAAATAGAAAGGAGGATAAAAAGAGAGAGGGGCTATACAGTGAGGGTAAGACTATTTTTTTTTAAATAAGTAAAAAAAAAGTTTTCTTTCTATATTGACATAATGGTTTGATTTGAGTTTTGTTTTACGGGTTTACTTTTAATATTTTTTTAACGGGGAAGGGGGATGCTTACAATAATGTGGTAAGAATAAAAAGGGTAAAGTCTTAGACCAAGTGTAACCAACATTTGTGTGTAGAAAAAGTAGGAAACCGTTTTAAAAAAATCACCCTCAAGTACCAATTTTGGGAACCCCGTTTTACTCTTCCTCAGAAACCTAATCTATTGCAATAATGACACTTCAGAAGATACTAATACCGAAATTTTGTTCCCAAATATTCATTTTAAACAAATTGCTAAAGGAGTTTTTAAACAAATATGAAGTTTCCTAAACCACCAATAATTCAGTTTTAATTTAGAGCATTTAGTTTATAATCTTCTAGATACTAATTTTACACTAAATCCATTAAACCGTTTCGGTCTAGCGACCCAAAAATTTATGACCAGATTGTAAAACCCACATTTTTATTTTGGGGGCACATCCCACGTCAAATCCATCAATATTTAAATTTAAAAGGGTCAAGATTACAATACTCTCCATACTCTCTTCATTATGTTGAGCTAAAATAGATATATATTTCTGTAGATCCGAAGTATCTGATAATTTTTTTTGGCACTGCTTCTTGGTATCTGTTTGGGCTATACGCATTGCACTAATTACTTTAATTAGTTAGGGATGAGAAAGTTAAATTTAGAGAATGTGTACCCGCATTTTTTTTGGAAAAGAGTGAAAATCTTTTAGGGGAAAATATCCTCAGTACACCAACGGGGATTCGAACCCTGTTCTCCCTGTCGTAGGAAAGTATGTTTTATAACCCAGTGGGGCCCCATTCAACTTTCATACTAGTTATATTTATATATTTAATCTTCAATTTTAATAACTGAGGAGTTTGTTTGTCATGAATGTTGAGCAATATCTGCTGAAAGCAGACGTCTGAAATTTTAAAATTTTGTGCATGAACATGTGCATCTAAAGTCTGGAATTTAAATTTTTGATAAGATTTTTTTAATTTATTAAATACCAGGCCTAAATAATAAAATTAATAGATTATATTTCTGTCTGTTTGAAGCAACAAAATACGTTGCCGGGGTGCATTCGTTAGTTACATAATTTACTTAAATAAAATTATAATAATTGTGAAATAGATATAGATTAGATATCTGTCCGACCCCTTTAAGCTCAGTTGGTAGTGAGTATGCCTATTGAGTAAGGGTCCCGGTTTCGATACCCAACAAGACCGAAAATTTTATCATTGTGAAAATATGGGTTTACCCCTTTCAAATTGATAAATTGACATCTGGGGACTGGATGTAGTGCCTGTCCTTTTTTTCTAAGAAGATTATAAGACAAAAAAATGAAACTATAACAGGCCTTGCAAGCCGGTGGTGGAAAAATATGGCTTGAATTAAAAATTAACCGGGCCATAGGCTGGAAACAGTAATGGATGGGACAAAAAATGGATCTGTATATTGGCACTTTTACGCCCATTGCCTACATTTTTTATATATTTAAAATAATATATCCCCTAATCTTACTACCGTTTGGGTTATATGTTAAGTACTAATTAAGCAAAAGGGGTTAGAATTAGGAAAGTTTAATTTAGAGTAAGTGGACCTGCATTCACTTGAGGAAGAGTGGAAAACCATTTAGGAAAAAAACCACTTCAGTTCACCCGACCGAGATTCAAAACATATTCTCCCTGTCTTGGGCAGTCTGACTTCACCACGAAAACTAGTGCTTTAGCCAACTACGCCAACGAAGAGTATATGTTTATAAATGTTTTGGCACTGTGGATCAGTTGTATAGTCTATAGTAAGCATTCTTATCATAATTGAGGTTTCTTTATCATCCAAAAACTAACATGCCAATTATTATCATCGATGAAAAACTGAGCTCCATTACACTTTGATTGCTTTATTACCAAGGCTCAATTTAAAACAACGATCAGCTTTCCAGGGAAAAAAAATTTCTTCAAGTCAGACTATATATTTATCTTTTTAAAACGATTGGAAAAACAATTAAATGCTATTTGTAAACACTGTGATTTTTTTTTTTTAGGTATAATGCATTTTTATGTTTCCTAACATGTCTTATCAACAATAGTTTTGTTTTTAAGGGGTTTATTTTTATTTTCGACTGGTATGATTATTCAGAAGTAATTTAAATTTTGACATGAAAATGTTACTAACATCTACAACATTAATTAATTCATTATCTAAATAAAATAAAAGCCATGCTTGCATGCTATTTTAAAATGTTATCTAATCAATTAACAACTTTTAATTAAATTCAATTTTCTAAATAAAATAACCAGCCATGCTTTCTTATGCTATTTTAAAATGATTTTTAAGACTTTTAAGGTCTTCTTTACGTTCAAAAATCAAATTCCGCATCGATAGTCACGTGGTATAAGAGTCAGGCTCATCTACTCTGTGTTGTTTTAAACTCTAAGGTTGGGTTTCGAGCCCCTGTTGGGTTTACAGAGTGGGATTTTGCCAAATGGTCTCCCCCCACCCCCCACGAATATTATGGTAAATATCCCTTTAAATTCTACTGAAAATTTTCCTTAAACCCATTAAGGTAACTAAAATAATTTAAAATATGTACAGCCAGAAGGGTAGTAATACGATTGTAGGAAATGAGAGGGTGGAAATTTTAAAAAATTTTCAAGACTTTGTTGCCTATTTAGATATTTATGTAATCAATGAGACAAAACATATGGTACATATTATCTTATATTTTTCTCTGTGTGATAAGAAAAGGGCTAATGTAATTTAGCCCGTTTCGGTGGTCTCACTGTCTAAGGCACTACTCTCGCATGAAACTAATCGGAGATGGGAAATTCGGGGCTTCATCCCAGTCGGATGTAGTGGGGGATAGATTTGTCCTAAATGGTTTTCCACTTCCCTCTAAGCAAGTGTGTATACACATCCCCCAAATTCAACCTTTCCAATCCCCAAACATTAGTGTAGCTATTGTAAAATAAAACAGTCATGGCCAACTGATTTTTTTTTGAGTGATAAAAAAGCGTAGCACAACTTCCTTCAGAGGGGAAGTAAGGTGGCGTCGTTCCCATGTTGAGCGTTGAAGGTTAAAAATAACCATGGAAGGTATTGGAAATACCTTTCTCGGCAAAAATTTTAGGATTTTTCTTTATCGCTCATAAACATACTCGCGTGGTGAAAATCATCAGTTGGTTCAGAAAGTGTACGTTAATTACCTCAAAAAATGAAAAAAAATAGTAGTGCATGGCGTATAAACCTGAACAGGTGTAAGAAGCGATGTTAAAAAAAACTAAAACTAAACTAATTGATGTAATGTTACCTTACTTATTATAATAACGTTTGAACTAATCAAATATCAAAACCAAATTGTAAAAAAAAAAAACGCGTCTTACTAAACCCAAACGGATAATATGCGTATTTTACTTATTAAAAGGGTTGAATTTATAAGAAATGAATCCTAATTCACATGGAGGTAGAGTTAAATAGGGAAAAATTATCCCAGTAAACTAGACCCGGGGTTAGAACTCTAATCTTCAGTCTATTGGGGAGGTAACACCCTTTAGACCCGGGGTGTCATACATACGGCCCGCGGTCCGTATGCAGACCACGGGAACGTTTAGACCGACCCCACCAGAGTTTTACTCCAAGTATTTGGGTGATAAATAACCCACAATCAAAATGAACGTTTGCTAAAATACTATCAATGTTCGGCAGTAAGCTACTTTACATTTGTAAAAAGTTTTTCTCCCTTTTGAAAATTTAATAAATCCAATTTAAGGAGTAAGCTTAGGATGAATATTTAATAAACACAACTAGGAATGTTTCAATCAAAAATTTCCAAATTTTGATAATTTAGTAAGCAATACCAGGCTTCCAACAAACAGTAAATGGGATAAATTATTATCCTCCCCTTTGTTTTTAAATTAAAAAGATTTTGAATTTTAAACTAAGTTTTTTTTATTACTGTATTTGTCATAATTGTTAATTTTTATTTTAGCAAATTGTTTTTATTATTGTAAATTGACAACTAAAATTGTTTTTTTTTAATTGGCCTTTTGCGTCCACATTAAAATAAAATATATTTATAGAAATCAGTGTACTTTAAGAAAAAGAAATGGGGTTAATGGTAAAAAAAAAGTTACGCTTTTTAATTCTTATTTTTTTATTATATTATTTTATTATTTTATAGCACCCCGTATTATACCGTTCCGGGTTATACGCACTTACGCTAATGTGTAGTGGTAGGGTGATTGTGAGATGAAATGAGGACCTACAGTTTAACGTGGGAAACCGAAACCCCGGTGGAGGCCTGGCATTCTCCACATTTACAAGAGGTCTTGTCAGAGGTGAAGGAAGGTTTGGATTTAATTCGTATAAACATTTAAAATGTATAATGTAATAAATAAAATCCTATGTCTGGCCCGCATGCCTCTTAAATATAAAAATGTGGCCATTACACCTGTTTGAGCTTGACACCCTGCTTTAGACCATTTGACCATAGAAGCGGGTATCCCGTTAGTTGAGCAACCCCTCTTTAAACTATGTTTTTTGTAAAATAAAATAAAAAATGTTTGAAATTGCTTATGTATTGTAAGTCCTTTTTTGGTCAAAAATACCCCTCTTTGGGCGCATGGACTAACTGTAGGTCATTAATCATCAAGTTTGGTTTGTTTGCTGTTAGTGAGGTTCGAATCCTGACCGGTGGACTAAGAGTGGTATTTATCACGTGGTTTACCCCTTTAAAATCCCATGCGTTGTACATATCTTCTAAAATCTATATTTCTTATTTCCCTCCCGGATGGGTGATAGATGAGTTCGACAAAATAATTTGCCCACTAGTCCAGTGCGTAGCTGGAGTGGATACCGTAATTTTTAGTGACTGCGTATGGTACAGAATATATGTATAAATTGTACGTATATATGTTTTTTAGAAACCAGTTGAACACTATGCGAGTGAAAGTTACTTTTGACAAAGAGTTTATTGTGTTGCACATCCAACTGACAACACCGAAGAAAAACGTTCTAAACACAAACCAGGTGACGATCGCCGACAAAAAAAAAACCTAACCGACAGTCATCTGAAAGTGAAGAATATTTCAGAAATGCTTTTTACACCTTATTAAAAAAATATTGTGGGAATATTTAAGTAAACATTTTAATATGAAATAATCTTCATCAGTGAACACACTAAGGTATCAACCTTGTCTGGGTTGGTTTTTTGGTGATGGAGAGCCTGGGTTTAGATTCCGGCTGGAGGAGTACTGGATATATTTTCCTACTCTCTTTCCACCTAAATTTGTGTCCAATTCGTCAAAAACTCCTCCGTACTCTTCCTACCCCACAAGTGTATACTTGACTAGCCAAAAAAGGTAGTAACACGACGGTATTCTCCGTTTACCCCGAAAAGTATTAGTCTTACCTTGGGTGATTACTCTATGGGCAATCTTATAAGCTGCATCTAGTGTAAACCGTCAAGGTAAGTGTACACCCTTTCAGGATAAAAGGAGTGTACGTAATTGAACAATAAATATAAAAAAATAGTAAATATCTCTCCGCTAGCAAGGTATTGCAATTAAATAACAATTCATTACAAAAGTATTTGTGATTATGAAAGTTTTTTTAATAGACCCTGTTAGAGATTTGAGTCTTGGACATTTGGAATTAAAATCGCCACTGCTGCACCAACTATATCTCTGGTATATTTTCCTAAGTCCTAGGAATTATTTCTTGTCACTAAAAATCACTATTACCTTGGGGAAAATGTAGGAATATTCCCAAAATTGGGCGATCTCTCAAAAATTTTTCAGTTGATGCAGTATAGTCACGCTAAACTTTAGGTCCGGAATTCAAATTACTGTACAGACTCATTTTACAAACAAGTACAATTTTTTTTATCTGGTGCGACCAATTTCCAGAATTCAGTCTATATTTTCCTTGTTAATCCCCTTCATGTTTATATCTGACTTTCATAAAGCATAGTGGGAGTATAATTATGTGACTATGTAAGAGAGATTAAAAATAAAAATTAATCCTTGTTGTTCAAAGCTTATGGACCCAATACGTTTCTTTGATCTCATAAAATACTCGAATAAATATATTATGTGAATATTGCTCTGTAAATTTCATGACGCGTAAATTAATTATGTAGGGTAAGTGTTTTATTTAGGATTCATAAGATAAATTATTTTATAAGTAAATGCTTTAAAATTTTTTTTTTGTTTTGTAAATACACCTTGTAGATCAAGTTTAAAAAAATCCTTCCGTTATTCAAAATATACTCATGTTATTGTTTCTTTTTAAGATCAATTTAATCTTTAAAATATATAAACGATTTGTTACAAAGTACTATTATAGGTTTAATTCTTATTATATATCACTTAAAATATAAAAAGAAAATTTTTTTTGAAAAATAGGCTGTTAGCTTTATTAAAATTTTAAAGGGGAATAGCTTTGCCCACTACATAGCAACTATCATATACTAAACTCTATACCGTAACTTTTAAAGTGTCTTAAATAATTTAATAAGGCTTGTTTTCATATCTCCCTTCTAAAAGGCTAAAAATATAAACATACATTTAAATGTCTATGTAAAATAATAGATATAAAATAATTCATTTTTAATTTGTTCACTTTAAACCTTGTGGCTGTGAACGAAAATTATTTTCTAAAGGCATAAGTTAAAGAAGTGATTTTAAGAAAATTAACCAAAGTCCGCTTGACGAAAAGGTAGAAACAAGTGTTAAAAATGAATAAACCTTCATTAGATAGAGAGGGGCCTTTAAAAACCCCCCCTTATTCATTAAAAACACACTAAGGAAAAAAAAAATGTTCTCTACTTTTCCTGGCATTCCCAAATTTCAATGTCAAATGTACTGTAAATAACGATTCTGTTTACTACTGTCCTTTAACCCATTTAGCTCCAACCCAGCAACCGACCCCTATGCACGCGCATCATAGCAAACATTGACAAATGCAAAATGCTGCTTTGCACTTGTGAAAATGGAGCGAGCACTTTCTATGCTGCACATCTTCAAAACCACCTCCTCCTCTCGTTGAAGAGGTTTGTCCAGTCTTGACATGACGGGTTTTACCCAGCGCGCTGAGTTTTCATGTCAAGCTTGCAGGTGATAATACTAGACAAACTTAAAGCCTGCATTCTCGTGCTAACGAGCAACCAATAATGGGACGAGGGAGAAAACTGCATTTTGATTGCTCTCATCTTAGTATTGTTTGGTTCATTAGTAGTAATAGGTTTACTTTTATTGGGGTATATAATAACGTTCACTTTCTAAACCGGGGTGGGCAACCCGGGCGATCTAACGGCAGTTTTCAATCAATCACGTAAGGAAATTCACAGGTACAATCATTAATTTTTCGATATTTTAGTACTTTTAATCTCGCAAATATACCAAGAACTTTTAAAATAATATTTGAAAATTTACCAAAATAACCTTGATCGGTCATAAACAATCATGTATAAGCTAATAAAATAGTTTTAGATCAAAATATAAATTTAATTTTTTCTATATTTTATTATATAAAAGGGTGGACACACAAGTATTTGAGAAAAATTATATTTAAGGAATTAATATAAGATGTATTTGGGCCATAAGAGATTAAAATACTGAAGAGGGGAGGAGGCTCTCAAATAAGAAGGGCACTTTTTTTGACATTCACAAATTTTTCTAAAACATTGTCAATATATATTATACATAAAATCATATAATCTTGAGAGGTTATCAATTTGGAAGAAAAAAAGTTTATAGGTATTTTTTTAAAGATCCTTCCTATGTAAATTGAAGTTTACCTTGTATAATAACCCTCATGAATATCGACATGGGGCCGTTACTGTTGTCTTTTTGATGCTTTAAGGTAGGAGTGTAGGAAGCGATAGAAAAATTCAGTGTTTTTTCAGTTTATACTGGCAAAACATTTTTTTATCCAAAATAAATTAAATATTGCTCCAATGGAAACTTTGATCTTAATTTTCTTCAGATAGATACATCAATTTTATTGAATTCTTTCATAAACACGCGGCAATGGTTGACAAACTTTCTAAATGAAGATAAAGTTGTCATTTAATTCCCGGACAAACCCTTTACATATTAAATAACTGTTGATTCACCATGTGAAGAAAAATTTAAAATTTTATGTTTCTACTGAAGCATTATTTTATTTATTTTAACTAAAAAAATTTTGCTATAAAAAACTGTCAACCTATTGGCTTTTTTTCGCGTGCCCCACATTTATCACCTAAAAAAATCAAGTTATCTTTAAAAGGTGCATTTATAAATACAACCTTGAAAATGAATGCGTGATTTGTCATTTTGATATTAAGAATATTTCCCTAAGACACAACGATTCCCAAAGTCACAAAATATATTATTGCCACTACTTTCTTGATAAAAAAAAAGTATCTATGATTTTCTGACTTTCCAAGAAAGGGAATTACCACTTTCCCAAGCACATTTAAAAAATAGTAGAAAGGAATGCAAATACATTTTTCTAAGAATTTACTAGTGCTAAGTCATGTGTTGGTGAGTATAGTAAGATAATTTAAGATTGAAGGAGAAATATTTTTAATCGCTACAGTAAACCATTATTTAGGAAGAAAGAGATTGGAGGGGAAAATACAGCTCACGCATGTACGAGAATTATTATTATTTTTATTAGCACCGCGTCTTACTACCCGTTCGGGTTATACGCACTTACGCTAATGTGTAATGGTAGGGTGATTGTGAGATGAAAGGAGGACCAACATTTTAAACGTGGAATCCGAACCACGGTGGCGGCCTGCACTCCACACATTCACAAGATGTGATTAATTACACGTCTTGGCAGAGGTGAAAGAAGGTTTGGCAAACAGATAAATATGTGCCAGGACCGAGGATTGAACCTCGGACCCCAGCACAAAAGTCCGACACCTTACCCTAGACCACTAGGTCACCGTTAGGGCTATACTCAAACAAATATATTGAAATATTTATTTCTAAACTCAATAGAATACTTACCATTAAATAGCTTACATTTAGCCACGTAGATGTAGTCATTTAGAAAATAAATTAGTTTGGCCTTTTACCAGTCACGAAACCTATTTTTGTATAACTATATAATATATTCTAAGATATATATTTTTGTAATTAAAAACACCACTATCATATTTCTAGATTCTGTTACAAATTCATTTCGTAATTACAAAAATTTTACAAAGTAATAATTATTATTATTAAGATAACTTTTCAGCGATTCAATTAGCCTCTAACATAATTATATATAAATCCAAACTATAATCATAGCTCTTTTTGTAGCTACATGTATTTATTTATATATCAAATTAATATAATCATAGCTACTTGATTTGGTGACCACTATCGCGGTAGACTAGATTGCTGACGACAGGGAGATCAGTGTTCGAATCCCGGTCGGGTGTATTGAGGGCGGATTTTTCTAAATGGTTTTCCACTCTCCATCTATGCAAATGCTCGTATACGTCCTCTAATTTAAATCTTCCTCATACTAGCTCATTAACGTAGGATAATTAGTAGTTTACATGATAATAGACCACTAATTAGATTACGTTACGTATAACCTAAACAAGTAGTAACACGTGGTAAAAGTACTAATAATTTAAAGTTTGGGTATTTATGACTCAGAAATAATGGCTAGCATTTGCTAAGCTAAGCTAAAATAATGTATTAAATAGCAAAGCTACTATATTTTATAATTACGGCTACAGCCGCATCTAGATATATTATTCTTTAAATGAAAAAAATAACATCTGGACACGGGAATAGAAAGTGGGACCTTTGGCTTGGCACGCCAATGCTTTAACCGCTGAGTATTCAGGAATCATCCAGTGCATTGCTCATTCATCAATCATATTACATGGCAGAGTCTGTAATGGACGTCCGGAAATCGTCAACTAGATAACGTCCATCACAGACTCTGCCTTAAAATATGAGTTAAGGACGACCATGGGCACGGGACGATTCCTGGATAGCTCAGTCGTTAATTATTATTAGCGCCGCGTCTTCTACCGTTCGGGTTATACGCACTTACGCTAATGTGTAATGTTAGGGTGATTGTGAGATGAAATGAAGACCTACAGTTTAACGTGGAATCCGAACCACGGTGGAGGCCTGGCATTCCACACACTCACAAGGTGTGATTAATACACGTCTTATCAGAGGTGAAGGAAGGGTTTGGAAATCAGATAAAATCTGTGGCGGGACCGAGGATTGAACCCCGCCGCCAGCACAGAAGTCTGACGCCTTACCCCTAGACCACCAGGTCACACCTCAGTCGTTAAAGCAAAAGGGCGTAATAAACCAAAGGTCCCGGGTCGTTTCCCAGGTGTCTTTTTTTAATTTTTAAAAGAATGTAAACAATGTTTAAAGTATATTGCAGGTTCAAAAACCAACGACCCGCGGCCTTCAATAAAATTGATAACCTGCCCAGGCCCCTTCCTGTGACACTTTTATCTCTTTGCTCGTCCGGTATTCATACGCCACTTTAACAATAAATTTCCGGGTTATTTCATGTTCTGAAGCAAGAGTTGAGTGACCATTTTATTGTTTTGGGGTGAAAAGTCAGGAAATAATGGTAATTATTGATTGACAGCTACCAGCCCACACAATCCTTCCTTTTCAGCTGACACCTCGCAATTTTTTCAATGTGAAACTTCAGTGTGTCAGGGAACAAGTGGGCTCAAAGTAAATCAGAACATAATTAACGATTACAATTACATTTTTCTGTTTTTTGGCATCTGTCTTAATGACAGTTCAGGTTTTCGCTTATGAACTAGCTACGCTAATAGTTTTAGGTTTAGGAAGGTTGTATTTTTAGGAAATGTAACCGTATGCGTGGAGGGAGGGGTGGAAAACCATTTTGGATAAACAACCCTCAGTACACTCGACCTAGATTCGAACCTCAATCTATCCGTCATTGGGGTTTAGTCTACTGTGAGAGTGGTGCGTGACCAGGCGCCACCGAAGCGGTAAATTACAATTTAAATGTACGTAGTTTTGAAAAGCAAAAACACTTTAAATATTTCGTAATGCTATACTTTTTATTCTTTTAAATACTTATTTGTATAATTATTTATTTATATATTGTATTTCATAATATAATATTTATTTACAGATTTCGTTGACCCAATGATTTAAATATATATCATATATAACTAGTGTAGAACATGATAGGTAGGGAAAGCGGACTAAACGTCAGGCTAGTCTGGCCCCGTTTTCTGCTGTTGGAGAGATCGAGGTTTGTCATAGCTGATATACTGAGGGCCATTTTTTGCTCAATGATATCGTCGACACAGTGCAAAGCAAAAAGTACGCAATAAATTGAACAAACATTTTGTATGGACTTTGTTATGTAGCACGCACCCAGTTTGTGAATCTGGCCCTTCGACTAACACCCGCCTCGGGGGGTGTAGTTGGGTACGCGCTTGTCGTGTTGAGCTCGACTGCTGAGAATGGGAGATCAAGGTTCGAATCTTGGTCGGGGGAACTGGGGGTTGGGGGGTCCTAAATGGTTTTACACTCTCCCTCCACGCAAATGCGGGTTCACTTCCTCTAATTCAACCTTCCAATTCCTAATCCATTAGCGTGATTAGTACTTAGAGCGTTATAACCCTAACGGGTAGTAAGACGCGGTGCTAATTATTATTACCTTCGACTAACTCTCGTTTGAGACTAACTGGTCTATAGCAACAGTGTCCAAATGACGTGTATAAGGTGTTATTTTTTATCACAGCATCTTACTACCCATTCATGCTATTTGAATAATATGATAATTACTGTACTCTAATGTGGTTGGATGAGGAAGGAAGAATTTTGAAGATAATCTACCCACAACTGCGTAGAAGGAGAGTGGGAAACCATTTAAGAACCACCCTTATCACCCTTCCTCTCAATGAACCCGACCGGATTTCAAACCTCGATATCCCAGTTTCAGCATACCATTCTAACACTAGAGTGACACCGTAGACCACAGGGTTTTTCAAATTGTGGTACGCGCTCCCCTACAGGTACGAGAATGGTTTTAGGGAGTACGCAATACACCGCTGAGTTTTATTAATCACTAAATAGTCCATAATAGTAGCAAGTCTTCTAAACATATTAGCGCATATTTTAACAAGATGTTATGGACTTTTATAAGCCTTTCTTTCCCTCTGTCTGAGCTTTGTTTAACTTAACCAAAAAAATGTATTATACAATTTGAACTACCATTTATGTATCCACAATATGATTTCATTAAATTTTGGCAATACCGTATTTAATACCGTTTACAAGATAGACGGTACATTTTTCGTTGTTTGTTTTTCTTGTGTAGATATAAAACTGATACTTTAGCTCCAAAAATGGGTAGGTGACTGGAGAGTGTTTGAGAAACACTGCCCTAAACATGTGGCCGTTGAAAATAGTCAGCACAGTTTAGAAAAGATTTAATTTTTATACAGTGTATTAATTCACCACTATATTCAATAACTTCAAAATATTTCGATCTGATTTAAACATGTATGTTTTATCTAGTGTATTATCCATTGCAGATATGCACTTACACTTATTGGTGAGTTTTGTTAATTAATATAGCTTAGCCTAAACATGAAATAAATATGTTCCTTTAATATTTGAAAGGTTTTGGATATTGAAATAGAGCTAGCAATAAAAATTAATAAAATATCTCTATTAAAATTAAAATTAAATTATTACCATTTTTTTTAAATATCAATCAACATCAATTTATTTATTTTTATGAAACTTAAACAGTCCTTTAATATTAATGAAAAAACAAAATCTACTTTTAATTTTTAAAGGATACGCATTCAACTGCACTCAAAATTTCTTACGAATGAACATATTATGTGTAAGCTAGAAAAATTTTACTGGAGTTACTTGCACGTATTTTATACATCAAGTGATGAGATTAGAATATGTCGCTTTTGAAATAAACCGTCCGATGGTGACTGTATTGGCTTAGTGCACCTGGCTACGAGCTTGGAGGTCCCAGGTTCGATTCAAGGCTGATACCTTAGGTATTTTTCCTAGAAGGGGTTTTATCAGGTAGTTTAAGTTAGGTTTAGGTGTTTCAACTGGTTCCACACCATCATATTCACTATCATCATCATCTCATCTCATCTGGACATGGAAAGGACGTACGATTAGTACATTGCGCTTCCCCTGGGCAACGGTACATTACTACTAGTCAATCTTTATACTACTGGGCTACGATTAATGTAGCCCAGACGTGCCAAATATTTTTTTTATATATATATTATATCAATTATAAAATAAAATAATCAAACTAATATTGTCCAACGTTATTAATATTTACCAATTTTAAAGATACTACAAAATGTTCATTCGTAATAAAACCAAGTTATAAGAGCATACAGCACTAAATAAAATAGCCCAGGTCTACTTTTACAACCTCTTTGAATCCAAACAAAAGTGTTACATCAGGATCAAGATTGTTCATCGCAATAAATCTAAGTTGGAAACTCTCTCTTTTTATATTATTTTCTCTCTTTCCTTCTCACTTTTGCTCACAAACACACGCGCATATTAAACAAACTTACTCTTTCTAAAATTTACTTAGAACGAAGTGTCAAAAGTTTTCCGTCCTAAAGGGCAAATTTGATTATCAGTTTGTACTATGGCTGAAGATACTCACCTATTTAGTAATCCCATCGGTCTACAAATAACACTTAATGACATTATTACTTTCATTACTTATTATATATATATTGTAATTTTATATGCAAAATATTTCAAATTTTTCTGCAAAAAAAAAATCTCTTCAAAAATAAATTATGAGATATGCATACACACTTTCATAAAACAACTTATCATTATAACTATATATCTATACATATTTTAACATCAAATAAATACATAGAGAAATTCAATAATGACCTTTTTAAATACATATTTTTATTTAAATAATTAACTATTTTACATCTACCACATAAAATTTCCCTCCAGGAAATTGTAAAGGCTACATTTTCATTGAACGTGAGTCACACTTAGCCCGTGGGCTGCGGTTGGTCCCACTGACGTAGAACATAGTCAATCTATGTAAACTATTAAGTATGTTACTTTTACAATTGAATAATTTGAAATATAGTTTGGAATAAATATTCATTTTGTTGTTTTATTTATCAGAAATAAATGGTATGGAGCTTCTCAGAGGACTTCCTCGCTCTATTGTTTAAAAATTGAGATATTTCACTCAAAACTCGTAATATATGTGAAACAAAATAATATACACTAGCAAACCTAAAGCATAAATTGCACTATACTTACGTAAAACATTTTTTTGAGTCCCGGTTTTAAGTTTTATAATTTTATTTTTAAAGACTGTTTTTGTATGTTTGGACCAATAAAATGAATGTACCAGAAGTTTAAAATTTTAATACGAAGTGTTGACCCTTAATGGACCCAACATTGATCTTTCTTTTTTATCGGTCCAAACATACAAATGAGGACATTAAGTCTTTAAAAACAAAATTATAAAATTTAAAACCGGGACCAAACAAAAAAAAAATTACATAAGTATAGTGCAATTTATGCTTGGGTTTTCTAATGTATATGATTTCGTTTCACATATATTACGAGCTTTGAGTAAATATCTCCATTTTCAAACAATAGAGCGAGAAAGTCCAGATTGAGTTTCGTAACATTTATTTTTTTAATCCCGACGAGGGAGTAAAGGCTTTTTATTTAGTGATGTGTGAGTATATATAGAAAACCAATTCACACTAATCACCACCTTGCCTTCAGAAGTTGCAGAGTTGATATTTAGTCGTCAATTACTCGTATTAATAGCAAGCGTTTAGACCCAGTTGACCAGAGATCGATTAGAGTACGAAGTAGCCAAATGTGGATGTAATAATGTGTGTTTATTATAGAGTGTAGGTGGGGAAGTCCATCGTAAATCAAGCCGCATACCAAAGAAAAAAACTGACGGAATTTGTAAAGACTAAGTTTAGTTTCATTCCATTTATTCGCGGTATTTAACTGCTTCTGCACTGATTGATGATATCAACACACGAAAATGTCTATGGACGAGAACGAAAGAGCTTACAAATTTTGTCAGGAAATTATTTTCTCAAACCATCAGAGTTATTTTACATGCCCACAATTTATTTTACATGCCACAATTGCTATGAGACCACCGGCTTTACTTTCCCTTTGAAGGAAGTTGTGAAACGGATTTTTTTTACTCAAGAAAGATCCATTAGCACCAGATGGTTTGAACCCAAGACCACCAGGTTGACACTAAGGTTAGTATTTAGAAAGAATTTATGTTAGGGATTTTAAACATAAATTAAGCTCACAAGGGTAAAAGGGGAAAGTCCCATTTTTACTTAAATTGATTTAGTGCTTCCATCTGTTAGACAATCATGAAACCTTTCTAATACACTTTAGATTATTGTTAATAGTGGTTCTTTTAATGTTTAAATTAATTGAAGAAAAATTATTTTCTAGTTTTTTATAGGGTTTTGAGACATAAAAATTGATCCTAGAAAATGTGTATACCACAATCAGGATATGTAGATTAACACAGTGATTTTTCCTTTCTTTCTCTAATATACTGTGGGTGCACTCATTCAAACATCCTCCCTAGTCCTTATTAAAAAGTTTATAATTGCTTAATTGCTAACCGCAATACTTAAATCCAAACAAAAATTAAATTTATTTATCGTTTAGTCACACATGACGCTTTTTAACAATGAAATATGTTCAAGCCATTATTTTCTCTTACTATTTCTCTTACTGTGAATTCACAACATTACGTAATGAACAGACATGTACTATAGAATTGTTTGCTTTATTACTGCAACACATACACGAGCACCATGTGTTATTTGATTTATAGGAACAATCTCGATTTTTCTGTGTAGTTTCACTCCCCAAGAGAAGACGATAAAGATGTTATATAACAGTAATCATCAATTATTTTGTTTTTCTGTTTTGACTCGTGTAATTGATGTATTATTAGTTCAAGTCCGTACGTGAGTTCATTTTTTTATTTCCAGAGGGAAGATTTCGAACGCTTCAGAGAAACGTGATGAACATCTGTAAGTGAAAAATCTACATTAGTAAAGAAAAGTGTTACATAGTTACAATTGCGTACTTTTTTTTAAATTTACAAATCACGTAATGTTATCGAGATGATAGTGTTAAATAGTTTAGATAGTAAGTAGAGAGAATGAAGAGCAGTGCCGTAATACGCAGTCATCATAAAAATAACACCCTGGAAATATTGATAAAATATATTTTATAATCTGTTTGTATACTAATTTTTTATAATTAAATTAGAATAGTATATTTTAGTATTATTTAATATTTAAAAACATTAACTTTTGTTAACCACCTATTACTACCCACCCCTGCTTTCCATATGTCTATAATAATGAGTAAGGATGATAAAAGTAATATTTAGAAGAAACGTAGTCACAATTGCGCAGAAGAGTGGAAGTTAAACTATTTAAAAAACCTAAAAAACTCCTGAGCATAGCCAGTTTGTATTCTAGATCCCAGCCCCTTTCTCACCAGAAAACCAGACAAAACAAGACTAACACCTTAGTTCATGTTCATTAATGCGGATAGTAATAATAATCCATAATATAAGCGTTTGAAACCAAAATAAGTCAGTATTGAACTTTCACATATTGTCAAGATGCAAAAGTCGTAAAAGCCATATATACTCTTTTTGATTTTATTCAAGGAATCAAACAGTTCTGTTTAAATTGATAAATGTGGCAACATTGGTAGCTTATTTTATCCTAAAGATAGAAGTCTTACCTTGAGTGATTACACTATGACCCTATTTTATAAGCTACACCATAATGGAATCAAGTAGGAAGCAAAGTGTACATTCGTAACTCTCAGTTTTGTGTCCGTGACTCTTAAGAGCGGTATCAGTTGTGTTTGAATAGTCAGTGTGTGAAGATAAATCATTCACACGTATGACGCGTGTTGTTTGTTGAACCTTATTTAATGTCCAGGTCGCATGCACACTGTCAAATTTTATGTACAAGTCGAATGCGTATCTTAATATGTTATGTGTGGGTAAAATGTCTTACTGCCAAAATAAATATCGGTGTGCCTTTTATAGGTTACTTCCGAATAAATAAACAACATCTTATTGATTTTTATTTTAGATTTTTTTAAATAGAAGATGTGTTAAGTTCGTTCGGCCTTTAAAAACAATATATTGTTGTATTATAAAAGTAGAATTAATATAAAATTACAATGATGGTAGTTGAAATTAAAGTTGAAATAATTATATAATAAACAATATTAATGTATTACATGTAACCTAAAAAGAACTGAATGTGGATTAATTAGATATAAATTGAATAGATAAAAGATATATTGACAATGGATATGATTTTACAAGAATAGGACCATCTTACATAAAACATGAATATATAACATATTAAATAAATAAATAATTTAAAATTAAAAAACATAATATTTAGGTTAAGATGGATAAGTAAATATGGCAAGAATCAAAAAATATAATAAATTTATTAAAATTATTGATTGTTGAGATTGATATGATGATTTAAAATTTTAATTTTAATACTGAATTCTGGCTTATCTGCTTTAATGCCCTTGTTCCTTTTATTTCTTTATGGCTGGTGTAGTTTCAGCCCAGTTTGCTACATGTTTCGGCGTGTCAATACGACGCCATCATCAGGCAATTAACGCCTTTAATTATAAGTTTGTCATTATTGAAGACTGAAACTGATCTTAGAAGGTGTGATATAACCATGTGTATATGAACAGAGTCCAAAATTGGACTCTGTTCATTATACACATGGTTATATATCATATTTTAAGGTAGAGTCTGTGTATGGACATGTAGAAATCACCAGATACATATTAATGATCGAATAATATCAGCTATTAGATAAGGTAGCTATCTTGAATTCGGGAGGGTTTTATGCTGCCACTAGTACAATGACAAACTGTATGAATACGCATATAATGATGAATTAAATATACAATTATCTTAGTTGTTAAGTACGGTTATAGTCTTATCTAAATAACAAATGGAAGGTAAGCTTATTACCTCTAAGGATAAACGATGCGTAAAACCAGATAACTAGAAAACAGTACGATACTGTCGGAGGCTAGCCGTTCTTTCGAAGATGGTTTCGACATCTTGTAAACTACAGGATGTTTAACATAGATGAGACTTATATCCTGCTTAGTGGCTAACTAAGAACTGTGACCTCATCAGAAGGTGTCCTTGCACACTGATATTCTCTATAAACAGGCCCTGGCCGATTAAATTGGCCAATAAGATTCAAGATTACTTCGGGCATAAAATTTT
>JBCFYV010003973.1:0-22951 GCA_039000515.1 Timema cristinae
TAACGGGTTAACACAAGATTGAAGGGTAAATTTTCCAATAATACTGTACAAAAATACTTTGACAAAAAAATAGAGAAAATACAACAACAGCCCTAAAAGTAATCAAACGCAGTAAGGGACGAACTACAGACGCTTAGGGAAGACTGTGGTAAGTCAAAAAGCAAAACGAATACGCAGATGAAAAAACTTAAAAATGCAAAGGAAATTTTTTAAGCTTAGACGGGGACGCTTTAAATTCCAAGGTAAAAAATACTCTGGAAAGTTGCGATAAAAAATAAAAAAAAAATTCTAGAACAGGTACACAATTTAACGAACAATTTTGACTGTTGAAAAAGAGCAGCAAATATGTAGTGATAACTTTAGATTCCAAAACGACCTCTTTGATGGACACACATACCAATGTTTACATCCAGGAAATAGTTGACCACCAATTGAACAAATTTAAGGAAAACCCCTTTTTGAGACTGTGGACAAGACGTCACAAACAGTCGAAAAAATTTGCGACAAACTAGAAAGGCCCTAAGTCAAAATTGACAAAGTAGTAGGAAAAGGGACGCTGATTACCGGTGGTGCCTTGGTATTATCAGTACAGGCATCGAAAAATCAATTAATGGACTCTTTACCCCCCTTTCAGTGAAACATGATAGGGTGCATGCTGTACAATTTTTGAAAAAGATGGATAGACTTTTTTGAAAATATAAACTCACAGAAGCACAAAAAAATATCATTTTTAATTCAAGGCTAGTAGGGGGAAAGCTGAATGTGGTTTGAACAGTCACGAGGCTAAAATATACATCCCATAAAAGCAAAAAAAATACCCTTTCGAAAAATATGTTGGTCCGTGTATAAGCAGGACAATTAGTAAAAAATTTTTACAGGCCATATGATCTACATCGAGGGCCTATGTTGAATATTACAATAATATGCCACGCAGGCAGGGAATTGGGGCATCCCTATTGACGGGGAAAGATTAGTAAAATCAGTTATTGCATCCTTCCCACGTGAAAAACAAGATGCTCTTATAGCTGCTAGAGTAAAAACTATGTTGAAATTAGAGAAATTCTAAAAAATATAAGGAACGAGCGCCTAGGAGAGAAAGGCAAGGCCACCCATGCAAGATAGTTCATTTCAAAAGGAGGAAACCAATTAAATAGGGACAGTAGAAAAAAACCAGGCCAAACCTATCCAAGATCAAACCAGGAGGCAAGAACTCGAACTTGAAAAATTTCTATAATCAGGGAAAACCACTCTAATCCTAATTACACTAATCCTAATCAAAAGGTAGATTATTCTAATCCTAATTTCAAGTGAGGTTTTCCTAGACCACCAGGGGATAAAAATAAACGTAATTCAAAGAAAAGAATTTACAGGTAATGGTAGTCAACAAGGAAATCAGCAGAGGGGCATAGACCTTGAAAAACTAAAAGAATACCCACAACAACTGAGTTGATATTCTCAAAGCCCCCATGCCAATGTCCTGGGGGAAACCGGAAAAAAACTTTTCAAAAAAAAATTTGTTAGACAAGTCATTTGAGTTGCCCTACAATTCCCATCCACTAAATTTAAAGAGAAAGGACCGTTGCTTTAGGAAACTGTAAAGAAGATATTTGTACTATGTAAAACAATTTCTTTAATAATATCAAAATAAAGAAAGTTTCATATCATAATTTTAATTTGTAATAGTAGACAAAAGTCAAATTTATAATGTCCAGATTAAAACCCAAAGGCCTGTACATAAAGAGAAACGCACTTCCCTTTGTAACTAAAATACGTCTCAGGTTTATTGTTATTAGAATACTTGTATATATTTCTTAAGAAAATATAATGTTACAAATAAAACAGATAAATGAAATAAAAGAGACGGAAAGCAACCCTGTCAATAATATTTAATCTTCAGAAAAGGGTTCCTTTGACAAAGAAATAAGTTTGAAGGAAACAACTATGATAGCCAGTAAGGCATCGAGCTTTTTTATCAAATGAAAGTAAAAAATATAAATTCCCTTTCTTTCTCTCCCTCTTTCATCTCCCCTTTCTATTTCTCCTAACCATATTGTAATAGAAAATAAAATTGAATTTTAATCTATAAATCTTAAATTATATCATTAATATTGAAAACTTTAAGCATAATTTTTAAATTAAATAAGGGTAATAAATAAACTAGTTTAAAGTTTTATGGATATTGAATATATGTGTTGTAATTAATAATTACTAGCAAGGACCATTTCAATGCTACTATAATAAGTTGTGTCATCTTTAGTAGACAAAATGTGTTTAAATAAATAATAATTTCTCAGAATTTATCGTAGGAAAGTAGTGTAATTCATTAAAAGAGTGCCGAGCTAATTATCATTAGCTCGCACAAGTCATTGATTACGTAAACCCTTAGTTAATATCTTCACGCCACCAATTATTTTCCCCCAAGTTCTTCATATATCTCAATTGGTTCACTATCTTAAATTGTTTCTTCCATGGAAGAGGCGCTTTATTCGACATTCTTTGTTTAGTCTATCCCCTCTTCTTTTTATAACTGATCACGCAGGCGCAGTTTTAAATCCCTAACAGGGACGGGTTCGACTCCTAGCCCCGTCAAACATATATATCAAGTGTATTCCCCCAGCTGGGACGAGCTCGCCGCTTTATCCAATCTCTGACACGCCGTGTGTGTTACTTGCAGGCTCAGAGCTGTCTCGCTTAGTTCTACATAGAAATATGGGGAACTGCTAGAAACACTACACCAATGGATAGAAAAAACTATTTGCCTGGTACAGTGTAATGTTTCACGCTCGACCTAGTCCCAAACCCCATTACGACTGGTAATAGCTGCTCTAATTGAAGAGAAGACTCCCGGACGCCAACCTTGGATCGCAGCAGCTAGCCCTCGCCACATTAATTTGGGTTACTAACCATCTGCTACATCTGATATGGTGTGGATCTGACTCGCTCACATCCACGCTTCTCTCCTACCTACTGCAACGTTTGCTACTCTTTGTACCAAAGCGGTACCCTCTGTCGACTCGGCGCCTGGTACGACCCTGGTACACCCCTGCTCGCTCATCCGAGTATCTTGCCGACATGCCCCGGAGCCTGCTGGACTGCAGCATTTGAGGTGTAGTCCTACTCACTGTCGTCCACGCATCATTCTTACCAACTACACTTTTTGGTCTACTCTGGCACCGAGGTGGTACTCTACGCAGTTATCACACCCGGTGCTACCCTGGTACACTCCATCTTGGTACACCCCTGCTCGCACACTCACTGGATCGTGCCTGTAATGCCACGGAGCCTGCTGGACTGCATTCGATTAGAGTGCATGGGACTGGAGGCCGGACTTCTGCCCTGCCTTCAGAGCTTTTCGACCTGATATAGAAGGATAATCAGGTGTTGTAACTAACCTACCAGGGGAAGGTTAGTCACTAGCTAGTCTTTTTTGGCTAATCATCTATTCGACGATCTATTTACTAGTGCGTGTGAATGTTTGTCACTGACGCACACTCTGATCCTATGGACAGCTCTTTCAGAGCGGGGCTTCAGTTATTTACAAACTAAGGGCGAGTTCACATGCATACTAAAAGTGATTAGAGTTTATGGGATTAGCTGACCTATGTGTTTTCCGAGACTTTAGTAGATGCTACGTCTATTTTATATTTATGTGTTAGTATATTAGGTATCCATTAGACAGGTTATTATGTTGCCCTGATTTAAGGAGCGTCATAGATTTATAGTTGGTAGTTTATTTGTAATAACGCTGATGCGTGTGGGCGACTATAAATGTGGTAATGAACCTTATGTAAGTGAGCACCTACCCGCCTTCCTAGGGTGTGACTGATTTAACTGTTGGCCTAATTAGGCTGGCCGCTCGGCCCAGTCACCCAGTTAACTGTTGCACTGGGGTATAGATATGGTCTCTCATTTTGGGTGCACCAAGTTGAGGCTTGACCGTCTTGGCTGCCCAGTTCTCTTCTCTGTTGGGTCCTTTTAGACGAGATACTTAGCCACCATCTCGTGGACTTATTTGCGTTGTGTAATGTACACCTCCCCTAACCAGTTTTGATTGTTGATGTTACTTTGCACTTCATGCGTATGGATTTCTAATGTGGTTGTATTATTCTTGAAATATAGGTATGTGACTGCTGCCCGAGAAGTATGGGGCAGAGTGCTCACTACATAATCCAAGCACTATGAATGCTGAACGCGTGTATATGGTCATTTATTAGAAAATATAGAGAGTGCTACACTTTAGGCTGGCTGCATTGCCCTTTACTAAGTAGACAACCAATTTCTCTGTATTACACAGTGATCTGCTACTCTTTTGTATAATATCCCTTGAAAATAAAATGTATGTCTTTTTCTTACTATGCTATGTTTAATTGCACCCCATCCCTTCATTCTGTCATGTAGGGTGCAAAAGTATCTTAAGGGATGATATCCAAAAAGTCTGCTCATTAGTATCAATCGGGAAATTTTAAAGATAGAATTTAAATTTCAGTATCCAACAATGGTCAAGTTATGCACCTAATAATAATGATTTAAAAAATTTGAAGTTTATAAGGAGTTGTATAGTCCAAGGAATGGAAAGAGAATTAAGAATATTTTAAACAGAGTTAGTAGAAAATATCATGACAGATCTAATGATCAATATGAATTAAATGAATTGTGTTTACTACACCCAGTTATGATTGTTCATGATAAAGTACCATAATGAATACAAGATGATTAAAGAAAATGAGGTTATGTTTTAAATTCACTGGGTTTTGGAAAGGTAGGTATGCCAATGGTATGAATATAGTCGTAGGTCTAATATCTAGTCTTCGTGGAAGATAACACCAGTTTAAGTCGTTAATTACCATAAGAACTCGTCGTTGATACAATATACCTCCATGTTTTAAGGTGAGCTACGTCGTTGATACAATATACCCCAGTTAAGGTGCGCTACGTCGTTGAAAATAATATGTATAAATGTATATATGGGAGGGATTGCCCCATTAACTTAATTTAGGTAAGTCTCTGTCATTGAAGAAAGGTAAGATCATAGTCGACATAATTCATTGTTTAAGCCTATACCAGGGAAGGAATTAACGTTATCTGATTAGATTTTTCTGATGTTTCTTGTAAACAAATTAAAAAATTTTAAATTTAAATTACAAAACCAATTAAGAGTAATTTAACGTAAATAAAGGAAATATTAAGTTTTTTTCTTAAACAAATAAATAAAAAAATTTTGGTGGAGCAAGGGATTTAATTAAAGTATTCTTAAAATAAAAAAAGTTAATTTAATTAAAATAAATTGTTTTAAAAAAAACTTTGTTATAAAAAACCGGGATAACATTATGTATTAAGGAGGACGATATTGAATATTGAAATAGAAAAATTTAAAAACGTGAGTATTAAAAAAATGTTTAATAAAAAGGAAAACAAAATGTGATTAAAACAATTAAAAATTTCAATTTTTGTTTAATTTAAATTTTTTTTAAAATTTGATTAAATATGTCAAGTATATTGTATTAATTTAATTAATGTAACTTTATTTAAAATTTTAGACTAATATGTTCTGAAAAATGAATTAGAAAAAAACAATATTAAAGAAAAAAATTATATTTGTGAAGTGTAAAAAAAACTCCTTTTTTTGTTGATGTATGTAAAAAAAGGAATTTTTAAGAAAGAAAGTATGGTCGAGGGAACCCTTGTTGGGAATGCTACAATTGTATGAAAAAGTGATTTTGTTCTGTTATTAAATTTTAAAGGATTCTATAGAAACTTGTAATTAGTAATTGCTTTTAGATTACACCCGTTCAATTTTCAGAATTAGGGGGTATTTTATTATAGGGAAATTATCACCCCAATAATTTTAATTCACATCTTCACACTATATTCAAAATTACGATATTTTAAATGTAGCGGGTAGAAAAAATTTATTTGTTTAATTAAGTTGAAGTATGGGACATCCCCTATGTCTCTTTTTTAAAAAGACAACGCAGTTTTGGGGCCGAAACGCACGGGATAACCCCTTTTTTTCCTTGTAGAAGCTTCAGAGGAATTCGCTTGTATCCCTTCGGGTAGCTTTCCCTTAATTTTCCTTCCTGACGAGGACCCGTGTAGGTGGCTATGACTCTTTTTTGTTTCTAAATCTCACGTGTGGAAAATGATCATGCATATAAACGTAATATCGGGCTTTTATTACAATTACAACGTTAAAAATATCTAGAAAAAAACTTTTTATTATTAAAAAAAAAAACATAAAAACACAGAAAATTTAATTTCAAAAAGAGATAACCCTTTTTAATTATGAAAATACAGAACAGAAAATTTTTCCCCCAATTCAATGTTATGTCAAATGTCATCCTAATGGTGACTCCCAAAATTATAACCAGGCTACTCTTTAAACGTTACAATATTTTCATTTTATTCCCTAAAACCCATATATTTTTATAAAAATTATTTTATATATACACTTATTTTATATATATGGGTATTATAAATATTTTTAAATTTTTAAATTAAGTCTCTAATCCTTAATGAATTTTAGTACACAGATTTATCCCGAAGGGGTAAAACGGGGGTGCAAAAAAATTGTTTTTTAAAAACTCAAGTTTTTTTCTTACCACCCTTTTATTTCCCGGGTTTCGGCTTCCCCATTCAATTCCCGCAATGATTGGGGTGGGAAGGTTTAAATTTAGAGTAATGTACCCGATTTAAGGCAGAGGAAAAAACCCCCCTCAACACCCGGCGGGTTCAACCCCCAATCCCTGTCATCGCATTTTCCCAAAGAGGTATCCCCAGACTATGCGACCCCCCAAAATTGATACCAATCATTTTTTTTGAATCTATTTCCTTCTTTTAAGGAAAAAGAATAAAAAATAAGCAAAAAATTTTAAAACCCCCCAAAAAGGGTATAACTCTACCTTTTTTTTAAAGTCAACCCGCTGGCGCGAATTTAAAATTTGTTTTTTTTGTTTAAACAGAAACTTGGAAAACTGTGTTTTAAAGACGTTGAAAAATTAAATATTGGGAACAGTGCTAACAAATAGGAATAAATTCAAAAGGGGGAAAAAAAAAAACAATTCTGCATACATTGTTGCATTTTCGTTTATAACTTGGAATTCTATTTTTCGCTCGAAATTTAAAAAAATTATACAAAACTTTAATCCCCCTTTTCCCTTTTGGGTAGGGCCCTTTTCCTCATTTTGTAAAACGAAAAAAACGAGAGTTTTTAATAGAAAATTTTTGAGAAATATATTTGGGCCAAATAGGCTTGATTCACCCCAAATACTTTAAGGAAATCGGACGGGAGTTAAGGGGGGGTGGGGGGGGATTGAAAACGAAAGAAAAAGGGGGGAAAAAAACCATTAAAACGCATAAAAAAGGTCAAAGTGCCCTAATTTGTATCAAAAACACAGGAAAAAAAACGCATAAATGGAACTGGCAAAAATATTTTTAAAAAAACCCCCCTTCTTTTTTCAAAAATTACAAAAAATTTAAAAAAACAGAAAACCTCCTTACTTTGAAAAAAAATACATAAATAGGGGGGGAAAAGTTGCCACTGAAGTTAAGTAAAAAAAAAGTTTTTTTTGTAACAACCACGGTTTGTTTTCATATTTCTTTTGTATGGGGTACTTTTTGCTGTGTTTCTTTTAATTTTAATAAGTTGTTTGGATAATTAAATTTTATTGCACCACGTCTTACCCGTTCGGGTTTACGCCTTCCCAATGTGTAAGGGAGGGTATTTTTGGGTAAAGAAAGGATACGTTTACCCGGGAAAATGAACCCCGGTGGGGGCCCGGAATTCCCCCTTCTTTGATTAAACCGTCTTGTCAAAGGTGAAGGGTTTGGAATCAGTAAAACTGTGCCGGGACCGAGGATTGCCCCGGACCCCCCCACAGAAGCGAAACCCTTTCCCTAACCCCCGGTTTCCCAATAATTAAAGTTCTATACCACGTACACCCAAACTTAGTTATGAATTTCCCAAAAAAATTTTTTAAAACTTTAAACGTATTGTTGGTCCTTGGGTTGTATTGGTTTTATTGTACGACCGTGAGGATGGTAATGAGCTATACGCTGTATGTAATTTTCCCAAAATAACTGGCACATGGTAAATATTATTATTTTTCACTGCTTCTGAAACAATATCTACAAATCAACAGTCATTTTCCTCTTTTTTTAAGCTAGGGAAAGCAAAAAAAATATCTCAATTGGTCGTTTTCAGATTTTGTGTTTTTGTTACTATGCTTTTGATCCTAGTTCAAATCTTGTTATGCCAATCCACCCCAAACGTAAATTGACAGCCCTTGATGTTGTCTTAAGTAAATCTTATTTTTATGGCAACATGAGAAGATTTTTTTAAATCTAAAATAAAACCTTTTGGGGGAAATTGGCCACACACATTTTATATGAGTCCACATTTTTTATAGACTTTTTACTTTCTTCTACGGGTAGTAAAAAACTTTAATTTGATGTTATGCACCACAAAAAAATGAATAATAGCTACAATTGATAGAAATGTTTCGGACACAAATTGAAAGTTCCATAAAACAGTATGGTGGAGGAATTTTTACACAGGAATTTTAAAGTTTGTTTTCACAAGTTACATACATTATATCATCTTTCCCCCATGAAAAAATTTTTCATTCCTGTTTGTGTAAATTTCGTTTCCCTTTTTAATTGTCGATTGCTTCAACTAATTATTTTGACTAAATATAAAAATAATGCTTTATGCGTTCACGATATATTGCTTCCTAGCAACATTGACGCCATGTTTAAAGATTTAATTACTGTCAATACACTGTAATGTTTTTTGATTTGCCGCAAAGAATATTGAGAGGATTGACAATAATATGTCCTAATTTTATAAAGTATCTTATTTCATTTAAATTTAATCTATTACATGGCGCTTGAAGCACTTTTTCTTCCAAAAGGTACACGTTACTGTAAGTGCGTCAGAGTGTACCATCAAGTCAAGTTGACAATATAAGATTTTTAAATAATAACTTCGTCTTCTCGAATGATCGAATAGAGATTTTAAAAAGTAACTTGAGTCAGTTTCCGGCTCTCGAACCTCCTAGTAACACCGAGATGTTTTTGTCTTGTATTTTAATTTTTTTATAACACGACCTTCTAGAAGCTTCCATGAGTAATGGATATATACAAAGAATGGTGCAATGAAAGGGCACAAGAAGTCCAGTCCTTGAAGTATTAAGGACTGCAGCTCCTGTCCGCGATCCCTACGATCGTGCTATAGGTCGCGTAAATAGTTAATCGATGACATGATCTATTTTCTCTTTGAAATAAACCGAGATTTAGAAATAAAAACATTGTCAACATAATAAGTGTGTATTAATTGATACAATATTCTAATCATCAGTAAACTCTTCAATTAGTGCTCGACCACGGGTCAATTATCAGCTAATTAAACGGTAAAATCTCATCAATTGTGACCCAAGACAGGGATCCGTAAGTCCGAAAACTTCATAATTGGCGCCCATCAAGGTGGTAGAAAAAACAATAACGTCATAACACGTGGGTACACGTTTAATGATTTTACCTGGACTTTAAGTCAAATTATCAACCGCTTTCCGCTCACAGTCATTTCTTAGAACATGCTTCTGAAAGTGCCTCCCTTCTATCACTAAATGGTTGTTTTAACTTACAATGTTTCTTACTGGACTGTGGATTTGTGTGACCAAGCCGTTGTAGTCCTTGTAGTACATCTCAATGAAAAATTTACACCGACTAATTCACGATCCCCGACATGTACTTGTAATTTCTGAAAAATATACATTTATCGCCTCTATTAGTGACGTAGCTCCATAGCTCCATAGCTCTCAACGGTCGAAGGAATGAGTTCAAAATAAATAACGGACATGAACAGGATGCAATAGCCCTCATAATGAAAATAGGGATGTGTCATTCGTGAACAAACGGGTCAAATAAAACGATACACTAAAGCGAATGAATTTATAAATTGTTGATAGAGTTGCGAGTCTGGTCATCTAATTTAAACAGTCCAATGTCAACAAGAAGTGTTGTCAAATGGGGCTCAGAGACAACAAACAATGGTGAGCTTTTGATGTACCGCCTTGTGCGCATCTGATATATATAAGGTACGTAACCGTGGTGGTCATGCAGCGCGTATGAACGATGACGGACGTGTACTGCACCAAATGCTAGTTGAGAAACCTGAAGCTTAAAGGACCATTGGTAGGCTGAGACGTCGCTGGGAGGATAATGTTAAAATGTATTTGAAGGAAGTTGAGCGTCGAGATAGAGATTGGACCGAGTTGTCTCAGGATAGGGTTGAGTGAGGAGATTAAGCTATGGCGGCTGTGAGCTGTCGAGTTCCTTAATACCAGCGAGTTGTCCTAGGATAGGGTTGAGTGAGAAGATTAAGTTATGGCGGCTGTGAGCTGTCGAGTTCCTTAATACCTGCGAGTTGTCTCAGGTTAGGGTTGAGTGAGGAGATAAAGTTATGGCGGGCTGTGAGTTGTCGAGGTCCTTAATACCAGCGAGTTGTCGGCTGTGAGTTGTCGAGTTCCTTAATACCAGCGAGTTGTTCAGGATAGGGTTGAGTGAGAAGATTAAGTTCTGGCAGCTATGAGTTGTCGAGTTCCTTAATACCTGCGAGTTGTCTCAGGATAGGGTTGAGTGAGAAGATTAAGTTCTGGCGCTGTGAGTTGTCAAGTTCCTTAATACCTGCGAGTTGTCTCAGGATAGGGTTGGGTGAGGAGATTAAGTTATGGCGGCTGTGAGTTGTCGAGTTCCTTAATACCAGCGAGTTGTCTCAGGATAGGGTTGAGTGAGAAGATTAAGTTATGGCGGCTGTGAGTTGTCGAGTTCCTAATACCAGCGAGTTGTCTCAGGATAGGGTTGAGTGAGGAGATTAAGTTCTGGTGGCGGTGAGCTGTCGAGTTCCTTAATACCAGCGAGTTGATCGTTTGTTAGTTATATGGATACGACATTAATAGGTAATTTACGATGAAGATGAAGAACTAATAACATTTCCAGGGTTTCTTAATCAATTTCACATATTATCTTCTAATCTCACCTTTTTACTTTCTCGTGAATCCTAGGAGAGTATAATGGTTGTCAAAAATAGATAATTTTTGATCATGATGGTGTTGGAATGTAATGACACCCTAAACCCGATAACGTTATTTTCGCAATAGCATCCGCTTGTATGTCAGCTTATGGCTTATAGCATGAGATTATAGCCCAAAACATTGTACTAATTGGGCTGAAACTGGGTATTAAAGACTATCATAATGTTCCCAGGGTTTTTTAAGCTATAGATTTACCCCCAGAATTAAGGGTAGTTTACTTAAGGATAAATAGGAAAAGACTTAGTTTCTTGAAATAAGCTTTAAAGATTTTCATTTAAATTTAAATCAAGGCACAGTAATTGAACATTGTAATTCAGGAGATTAAGGAAGGGTTGATATTAAACGGTACACTGCAGCTATTAGGATACGCTGATTATTTAGCTTTGTTGTAATATTTTACGTGTGATTGGAACTATAAAATACATTTGGCAGCATAAAGCCCTACCGAGTCGAAAGTGGTTACATTATCTGATAGCTCGTGATATTAATTTATCACACATTTGTAGCCAACGATTTCCGCACGTCCATCACAGACTTTATCTTAAAATATGAGTGAAGAATAACCCTGGGCACGGGAAGATTCCTGGATAGCTCAGTGGTAAGAGATTTGGTGTACTAAGTCAAAAGGCTCGGTTTTGATACCCTTGTCTAGATGTCATTTTTCAATTGTAGAAATAAATAATTATAGCAAAACTAGCGCCTATTTAGTGGTGACAGAACAATTATTATTTCGATTTGCGATTATTTTCGAGTTATGACAGTGGTCTGGAACCTAACCTGTCGCAAATATATGCTATACCTGTATTTATAAATGGTATTTAAATATTATGCTGACCAAGTTTTCTCAAAAGACATTTAAATATAATTGTTTTTAAATTTGATCGATGTTGGAAACGGTTCAAACTTTAAACTAACTGTACCGTCAACTTTAAAAAGCTTTTAAGTATATTTCCCATCTTGTTTCCACTATAATGGAGGTATATTTCTTTTCATATATCCTCCCCGTTGCTACCACTTAGAAGTGAGTTACTGGAATAAAATGTTTTTTATGGACCAACCAAATCTACTGGCTTAAGGTTGTCCGAGTTGCCAATGAGAGATTTATTATCCTAAAACACCAACTTTTTACTTGCAGTCTAATCAACTTTTTAATTATATATAAAAAAAATACAAATTGAAAAAGTAGTTTCTACTTTCAAATCGAATATCTACTCAGCATTTTTTTAAAGCAATTATTGATCAAACCAGTCATTTATTTTTTCCCTTATTTTACGATTGGTCTATTTCCAACAAGGAAAAAAATATATATCTAACTGAATCAAACTCGATGAACCGCAATTGGTAAATAATTTGATTTCGTCCTCTTTTGAGTAAAAACAAAATGGTGGAGGCGAGAGAGCTGGTGGAGTAGAAACATCTTTTTTTTTTCAATGTTTGAGTGAAAGGAGGTGATGAAACAGCTGCAGTTAATACGCCCGTAGGTGCGAGGGCGTGAAAATAGCTCAGTGGCACGGGGGAGAGGTAAGGGAATCTGCTGACAAGACTCACCTTCATCACCTCCTCCCCTTTCACTCAACTGAGACTCTTTTATACTAATTTGCTTAGTTTCACAGTCGTTTGTCCGATGTAGCAGAGTGGTCAGGGGAAGGGGGACTTGATGTCACCTGCAAGCGTATGAAAATAGGAGGCTCTTGGGAACAATGAAGGGAGGAGGGGAGGAACGCAAGGGAGACAAACAGTTGCTCCAATTACGAGAGATATTTCTATGATGCCGTGTTTTTTCTCATGTACTGTACATTACAGGAAAATGTATATTCCTTCTCATAAATGGTTAGTTTGACACCGTCTCTTACTACCCGTTCAACCTATACGCTTATGTACTAATTACATTAATGTGTTAGGGATTAGGAAGGTTTAATTTAGAGGAAGTATTCTCGAATTTGCTTGGAGAGAGAAAGTGAAAAACCAGTTAGAAAAAAAATCATTAATACAGCCGACTGTGATTTGAGGCCTGATCTGCCTGTCAGCCTAGTATATTGCGAGAGTGACGCCTTATACAATGTGGTCACTGAAATCAGGTCACTCCTTAGTTGGCTTAAGTTAATGTTCTCGCATTTTAAGCTTGAGAAATTAATATTTTCGATGTAGAAATATAGATTAAAATGAATGTATTGAAGCAGGCACGTAGCCAAAAAGAAATGAATCATCCCCCCTCTCCCCCTTAAAAAAAATGAATCCTACATTTAACTACAATTATAATCCAATTTTTTAAGATATTATATTATCCCTGGATTATTGTATGATACATGAAACGTAAGCGAACGTCTTGAATCATTCAGACAAGAATTTGGGTGTCGATCTCAGCCCAACGTTTTCGTGGCCTGTTACGTCATTATCTTTAAATTTAATTCTAAACATGAGTCTGGTACACAGAGGGATATAATGTTAGCTTGATATTTTATGAATGAACTGGAAACTCTCTTTTATAAATATGTCAAAATATCATAACATTGTGGATAGCGTTCTAGTATTGATTTATTCATCACATATTACAAATAAAAAGTGGATGAGTAGGCTTGATACATATAAACATGTAACATTATTAAAAAAATTGCTGGATGCTACTTGAAATGTTGAAATGTTAGTATAAATGAACTTCTACATGGTGTATAGAAACATATCCCAAACTGAACATATAGCTTGTTTGAACCAAAAATGAGAAAAACTTCCTATACACTTACATCCGTAAAACTATGCTAATACCATTAAATTGTGTTCAAAGTTTCTGCGTACAGCGCTGGGAGAGCAAAGCTGCTCAAGCATGCGTGTACAACAGGTTGTATAAGAGATAGGCGCGTGGCACTACACAACTGAACATCTTATAGCACTGCAGCATAAAATATCACAATTAATAGTAAACAACACACCAGTCCATCTATAAATGAGATTATGTTCTGAAGGTCATCGTTAACGGTCCTACATCACAGAAATTGCTTGGCATTATTACATGTGTAGTTCCACACCCCTAACTTCTATGCAACCTGTTGTACACACATGCTTGAACAAATTTGCTATATCAGCGTTGTACGCAGAAACTTTGGACACAATTTAATGGTATTAGCAAATGTTTCAGGATGTTAGTGTAAAGGGATTTTGTATTTCTTTTGGTTCATACAGGCTATATCTGCAGTTTGGGCTATGTTTTTCCGAACACCCTGTGTTTTATCTATCATTTTTTACCGTAGAGTTAATTATTATAATAGCAAGCACTATTTCAAAACTGTAAAGTAAAATTACAATCAAACATTTAAAGTCAATATTTTTGTACATAGAAGTTTAAAACTCTAGCTGCTGCTATTTAATTTTTTATAAGGAGGGAGTGAGAGGTTTATGGCGTTTAGACTTAAATTCTAGATAGTTACCATTTTACCGAGAGGTTGGGGTTCAAAGTTTGGTCAGGCACACTGATAAGGGCCTTCACATCCAATGTATCATTGTAGTTTACCCATCCCCTAGTCACGCTGATGTGGGTACAACTCATGTTAAACACATCCCCAATCCTACCTCTTGAATAAAGCCGTTAATAATCTTAGTTTAAACCTTTGAACTAGAATAAATGTTACGAAACAATCATACATACTTTTTTCGTGTAGTTTATTATAGTTAGAAATAAAATTTTCAAAAATCTGTTATCAGAAAACCACGCTTAAATAAGTCTCTCTCAGAAAAAAAAGACAAATTATTTTGTTACTCATTTGAAACACCCTCCTCTCATAGAAACTTTAGATATTGTTAAAGCAATTTAAGTAAAACTCTGATTTTCTAAAGTCATTCTTAAATAAGCAAACCTTAAACAATGTTGGTTTTTTCTTTTGAAAAACAAATATTCAATGTTATTATTTTAATTAAAAAAAACTTTCCACATACTAATTTAGAACAAAATCATTAGTGGCATTTTTGAACAGTTTCTAAAATCAGTCGAGTAAATAGCCATTAACTTTAGAAATATATTTAAAAGCATGATTTAGCCTCGAGGCTAAATTAAAAATATTTCCAGATAAATATCAATCAATATGAACTAAATGCATTTAACCGTACCGACTGTAGCCTCAGGCACATACATAAATATAGACAGACAGCTAGAACTTTAAAAAAAAAAACTTCCTCTTTTTTTTAGATTTGGGGCGAGGATCACGTAAAAAATCTTGATTCATCATAATCTAGAGGCCGAAAATCTTCACGATTGCAATACTGTATCTAAATGATAAAATAGAAAAACACAAAGTTTGAAGTCAAATACCAATACCACATCTCTTCCTAGTGAACTTTGTTTATATTAAAACAATCACTCTGCATGTTACCTTATTTTTCAGCTTATAATGAGCCACGTTAAAGAGATGACTAGATTCTCGTAAATAAATACTGGGCCTATGGTTAGTTCAAGGTCAGTTCCTCAGCTATGATTAGCTATGTAGTTCACTTTAATATGTCATCTCTGATCCTATGTTTCCTTCGCTACGAGCCAGATTATTACAAAAGTCCTACAACTAGTTACCCCCCTCCCCCATACATAAAAAAAATATCTAATTTTGTCTCGTGCTGCGAACCCGTTATTAATGTCCAATTTTGAAGCTGAGTGAATAAGTTTTTTGTGCGCTTGCGATATGAACTTTATTTATTAAAAAGACCATCCCGGACGGGCTTTATTAAAAAAAAGGTGGTTTTAAAAAGAGTTATCCATCCCTTTGAGTACTTTTTTCCTCCCTCCCTTTAGTGTATTACGTGGGTTGGGGAGGAGTAGAGATTTAATTTTTAAAAGTATTCCTAGAGGACATAACTGTAACTAAGTTGCAGGAGTTTATATAGAGACGACGTGTGCCAATACTTTGCTTTGAAAAAATTATAGGGTTTTGAACTGGTGGACGGATAAACAGGTGAATGGAGATAGAGAGAGAAAGAAAAACAAATGAACGGATGTATTAGCCATGGACAAAGTATCCATTTTCTATGTATAAACAGAGAAACGAAGTGACCGTCAGTAGAACGAAGTAGAACAAACAGGAAGTGGAAACCATGTAAAGTCAATGTAACATAAAAATAAATCAGCTCTGGATATAGTAGATGCGGGAAATCCCCTAATTGGGAATATCTAGATCCTACCCCTTGTTAACGAGATATTACGGTGAGTAAGGTGAGCTTAGGTAACCATTGCATGCGCGTTTTTTTTGTCGGGTGGATCAAATTAACACCAGGAAGGGTTAGATGAGCTGCTGACACTCCTGACTCTGATTCTGGAAGCTCTGGAAATTAATTCTTACTGAAAAAATGATGATAAAACGCAACATTTTAACCAGAAAATATTTTGAATTCCGATATAATATTTGCCACAGTTCTAACAGACTACAATTTATAATTTGTTGGATCCAATCAAAGTACCTTCAAGCATAGCCTACATTTCTTTGAATGTGACTAATTAGTGCACATCCAATTAACTCTATGGAATAATTATCAGTTAGTGTGAATCTAGTCTTGATTATTTAATTATATTCTAGCACCGCGTCTTACTATATGTTCAAGTTGTAGGCAGATTATTTAAATTAAATTGTGTAGAAATAATCACTGAAAATGTATACACAATTTTTTTTCTAAAATATATATTATTGTGATATATTAATTTATTAAGAACTAAACTAAAGTATAAATATAAGTACTATAAAGTTAATATTTTTGAATTTAACATTTTAACTCAGTTGTATAATGAGTTACAGGCCCCGAGTTCTATTCCTGATAATGCAGAAACATTTATTATTAGCAAATTTGAGACTGTATATTTCAGGTGGTGATAAATTGAGGGCTTGGTTACTTTGTTTTGTGTATGATCCAGAATTTAGTTTGTAAATCAGATTTTTTTTTTAATAAATGTTTATTAGTCTTAGTTTAAAAAGACCATGTCCATAGTCATAAATTCTAAAAGTTAAAAAAAAAAAAAATCACAGTATGTGACATATTTAAAGTACACAGAAGAAAAGTGTTGATACATACTTTAGTATTTGGCCGTTATGAAATAATTTAATATAAAAAATAGTTATACTTTTAACCTATCAAATAGAATTTATTTAAATATTAATTTAAATAAAATAAGATTTAAAAGTAAACTTTATTGAGCTAAGATTTTTAACTGTATTGAAATCAATGACCACTGGTTGTGTCTAAAACCCCAAGTGACATATTTATAAATATAATTTTAAATGTGATTTAATTTTTATCTTCTTAGCTTTATCATATCTTTAAAATAAACCTTTCTTTTGAATAAATATTTAAATTGTTTTTGTTGAAGCCAATAAATTTAGTAAAAGTCTTATTAATGTACTTGTTATTTATATATAATTAGTACATATATATTTACTTTTAAAGGTTTAGCTACACACTTCAATTAAAAAATTAACATATTATAATCAGAAACTTCAAAATAACATTTGTATATAGTTTATCTAAAATAATCTTTCTAATTCTCATTAAACTCTCTAAACAATAGTATATATTATAGTTTAGAAGATACAAATGCCTGGGATGTGACCTATAATAAAATTTTACTTTGGTCACTCAAAGTAAACATACATAACGTTTTTGAGTCAGTGAAAGTGCATATTTAATTTTAAGTCCTAACTGCAATGGCTTAGAACGTTGTACCTGCTAAAATAATTTAACTAGAAAGTAAGATTAAATAATATTTTGTTTATAACTAGGACCTTTTCTTTATCATAAACCAAATGGTCATCGGTATATGACACCAAATCAATCGGGTGTTTACGTTGTTTCCAAAATGTAAAAGTTAGTCTAGATTTTACATAGTAAAATACATCCAAATATGGTGTTAAATATAAAATAAATTAATAATTTATCATGCATTATATTTTATTTTATTTTTCTACATAATAAATGGAAGGTTTTTGTGATTTTAGTAAATAGAATAACTTTTTAAACATATTAATGCAAATACGGTGGCTATGTGTGTGTTCTTCAAATAATTTGAAGCTATTTAAGAAATTTGACCAAACTGTAAACAAGCATAAGCACTATAATACCTTAAGGCAGGGGTCCCCAACCCTATGTCCACGGGCGCCGTGGCACCCATCGAACCTTTTGAATTTGTCCACCACTTTTTGAATACAACAAAAAAGTTATTGACTAATAATTTTAATCTGTCAATTTTCCTACAAAAATCAAGATTGTGCTTATCTCCAGGTATGCTGTTCTCAATAAGTTGGTGATTGAAAATTTTACAATCCCTCCCTCTCATTTCCCTTTCTTTGCCGGCTCATTTACAAAGTGTACTTTTACTCGAAACCACCGTAGTTTCAAGCTCAATGGTTTTGCTTTTCCCTAATCTCAAAGACCTAACCCCTTCCATCATTCTCTTCACACTCCCGAATACCATTATAATGCCTTCTATTTCCTTTATAAATATCTTGGCATAGGTCTACCCAATTTTGTTGCCTGAATAAACACAGAATAAATATATATATTTTAAAAACATACCCAAGCACCAAAATGGTGGTCAGTAGTTAAATAGTTCCTTGTGTTTTTATTTTGGTCTTGTTGAAACTATAAATAAAGTAGTATTTCTTAAATTTATTTTTTGTCAACTTGGAGGGTATCGAACCCCCTTCCCCCCATGACTAAGGCTTGAGTATTACCCCCAACCACATGTAACGTCACAATCACTGTTGGAAACTTAACGTGGCAGTTGACCGGCCGTGTGTATAGCGTTGAGGCTAACCTCTGAGTCTGGCGGGAGTTAGTAAATTTGCCTTGAAAAAGTGATTGGTGCCCGCCGCACTACCGTTAGTTTTGAATGTGCTCTAAGGTACAAAAATGGTGAGGACCTCTGCCTTAAGGTTTCATCTTTAAATTTTTTTCCGGCCTATTATTATTTCTGGGTCAAGAAAATAAAATTAAAATTAAAAAAGGAACTATTTATGGCATGTAACAAAATGTTTTGCCACATTGAGTTAAGTTAAAATGACTTCATTTGAGGTGCAAGTCTATCAAAATATGATATAAAAAGGTATTTAAAATTGGTCAAATTATTTTGGAAAAAAGTAATACATATAATTATTAGCACCGCGTCTTATCACCTGTTCAGGTTATTTGCATATAATGTACTAATGACGCTAGTGAGTTATGGATGAGGAAAGTTGGAATTTAGAGTAAGTGTACACGTATTTGCGTGGAGGGAGAGTGTAAAATCATTTAGGAAAAAATCTCAATGCACTCAACAGGGATTCGAGTCTCAATATCTGTGTCAATAACAGGACAGTTTATTGCGATAGTGAGATCTCGAACCATGTTGCCACAGAAGCAAGCAAAAATATATTTTCTTCACCCTAATATGTAGTTCTCTCCTAAGGTAAATAATATTTAACGATTATATTTCCACGATAATGTTAAGACAGATAATAATGTGGAGTGTTCAACAGGTAGCACAAAAAGAAATAAGAGAATGTCTTAAAAAAGTTGTCAAAGATTTAAAGTAAATATAAAAAAATCTATTTTTTTAAACGGAATCTTAGTTAGCTTAAAATTTCCGAGAAATAATAAATTTCAATTTTAGCTGATTTTTTTTTTAAAGAAATCCCTACTACTCAAAACTCTTTTGAACAGAAAGATAACACAAAATGTCAAGAATCGAGTTTTTCAAATAAAATATTTAGTATCTATAATATTGTCTTATTTTTAAAACCAGGATGATTTTTATCAATGTAATTTTATAAACAATATTATTTTATACTGATGTAACTTTTTTAAATCCATTTTATATTGTTTTTTTAGCAAAATTAAATGCTGAAGTCCAGTGGGTTTTTGATGAACTGCCAATTATATCTACGATGAGAAATATATTCACAAAATTGAATACTATTTTTATGCACTTAATATATATATTATATTAAAATTTATTATATTATTGCTAATTAGTGTCCTCTTTTATTGTTACAAAAATAAATACCGAATATGAGCTAAACTTGACTTAGCTGCTTAACTAAGATCCGCATTTTGCTAATCTGTTACACTATAAAGAAATATATTGCCAATTTAATTATTTTAAATAAAAAGTATTTCTTGGTGTTGACTAAAGATTTGTGTGTGTGTGTGTGTGTGTGTGTGTGTGTGTGTGTGTGTGTGTGTGTGTGTGTGTGTGTGTGTGTGTGTAAAACACAGTATTTTGAGCAAACTTAGTAAAATTAGTTTAGTAAGTAAAATAATGGCAGCAAAGATTTTAAAGGTTAAAATTTTGAAGCTATTTTTGAAAATTAAGTCTGGTGAATTTCAAAATATTGGAAAAAAATTCAACCAATTATAACTGAGCTTCATAGCCCTCCTTGTTTGTATTATTTATACCTAATTTTAGTTTTTTGAACCACACACTTGTTTCTTTTTTGTACCAACTCTCACCACCCGCTAATTAATCGCGTAGAGATGAGCAAGGTAGAGTTTAGGAGGAATTTACCGGTAATTTTTTTAGGAGAAAAGAAAGGAAAGCACACCCTGAGTAAACATGATAAGGGTTTCAACCCCAATAGCTCCGTTCTCATCAGTCTAGAATATTACGAAAGAGGCTGACGTCCTAAATCATGGGACCAATGATGCGGGTTTCCTATCCCTTGATCCATATTTAATACGAAGAAAGTCACACGTGCATGTATATAATATATATTTTAATAAGTATAGCAATGGCGTTGATTGGACATTTGGCGTGGATTTTAAAGATTTATTTATTATTAAAATTTCCAAAATGTGACCTAATTTCTAACAAATTAGTTTGTTTTCCGTATAGCTTTTATTATGTAACGCGCTAGCTTGTGTACTGAGAGACGTCACAAGCTCAGTTAGTCAGATGTATTTATCCGGCGCTACCTTATGCTGAAGATTACAAGAATACCTGAGAACATGTACAGAATGTTCAGAAACTCAACGCCCAAACTGCACATATAGCTTGTTTGAACAAAAAATTATACAAAATTCCTTTACTTACATCCGGCTAACTATGCTAATACCAATAAACTGTTTTCAATGTTTCGGCGTACAGCGCTGGGATAGAAAATCTGTTAAGCCGGCGTGTACAACAGGTTGCATAGGAGTTAGGCGCATGGCACTGCATATGTAATAATGACAATCACTTTCTGTGATGACCCTCAGAACGTATTCTCATTTCTAAATGGACTGGTGTGTTGTTTACTATTAACTGTGGTATGTTCTGCTGCCGTGCTCCCAGATGTCGAGGTGTGTAGTGCTGCTCACCTAGATCCTATGCAACCTGTTGTACACGCATGCTTGAACAGCTTTGCCCTCCTGCTGCTTTGTGTCGAAACTTTGGACACAGCTTAATTGGTACTAGAATATTTTTCAGGATGTAAGTGTATTCGCATTTTGTATTACTTTTGTTAGTTCACACAAGCTATATGGGGAGTTTATGCTATGAGTTTCCGAACATACTTTAGACAGTAGTAGATTTTCTGTAAAAATAAAGCTTTTTTTTATGAGGCTTAGACACATAACTATAAAAAAGGCATGGCGGGGACGCGCCCTTTGGGGCCCTAAAAGGCTTTTGGCCCTTTAAAGGTTTTTGGGCCCTTAAAAAAAAAAACCCAAAAAGTCTTTTGGCCTAAAAGCCCTTTTTTCCCTTTAAAAGGCTTTTGGGCCCTAAAAATTTTTTGGGCCCCAAAAAGGCATTTGGCCAAAAGGCTTTTGGGCCAAAAGGGTTTTTGGGGCCCAAAAAGGCTTTTTGGCCAAAAAAGGCATTTGGCCTAAAGTCTTTTGGCCCTAAAATTTTAAATTTAAAAGTTGGTTATCTTGGGAAAAAGAAAAAGGGCACTTTTTTTTTGTTTCATCTGAATATAGTTTGAAACAACTGATGAAAGGTATTTTAAAATATTTCAAAAAACATTAACAATACCCTACATACAACTAGTCAGTAGTTCACAAAACATTACACCTTTTTTTTTAGGGTTTTGATATTTTTTCCTTGTTAATATATTTTTACGGACAAAAAGTTAACGAAAAAAAATAAGAAAATTTCCCCTTCTCAAATGTTTACGGCGGTTTAAAAATTTTATGCGTTTCATTCAAAAATTTTGGGGGCTTTTGACAACTTATTCCCAAAGGGAAAATGAAAGTGGAAACCCCAAAATTCAACCCACCCACTTTAAAAATTTTTTTTAAGTGACGCCCGATTTTCGTTTTTGCGTATGGGAAAATATGAACAATATTTTTTTTAAACTTTGTATTAATAATTAATCCCTAAATAATAGTGGGCGCATTAAAAAAATTTTGCCAAATTAAAAATTACAAAGGTCATTAAAAATATATATATATATATATAATTTTATTTATTTATAAATATATAAAAAACTTAAATTGTGGTTTTGATAGATCCCTTTAATTATTATTTTTTTTTAAATTTTTTATAATTTTTTTATATTTAAAAATTTGTACAGTTATTTTTTTTAAAAAGGTAACAATTTTTATTACGGTGCCCAATAATTTTTTCAAAAAATAAATTTTTTTACTTTTTTAATAAAACATTAGAAAGAAGATGAGTCGTATACATAGGGTCCTTTTTAAAACTTTTGGTTTTAAAACTTTACATTCAAAACCCCAATACTATTAAAAGTGCCCCTTATATTTTCCTTTTAAAAAAAAAAACCCTTTGTAGCTTTTCCCTACATTTTTATTTCAAGAAAATGTATTAATACTAGCCACCATTCTGGGAATTAAGTTTGTTTTTTTTTTAAGTCTCCCTTTAAAAAAAGTATGGGTTATTACAGAGGACCTCGCTTATAGAGATTCAGAATCATCGCACC
>JBCFYV010003974.1:0-20000 GCA_039000515.1 Timema cristinae
TTTTCAACTTTTTCCAAATTAAAATAAAAAATTTAAGACGATGTCTTAACTTTGCAGTACTATACATTACACTAATTATTAGTACTTTAAATACGTTCAAATGATAACAAAATTTAATGAAATTAAAAACCAATAAGTTATATTCTTTTTAAATTTTTATTTGAGGCAGGATTTAACGTGCAATTTTCAAACTAACACAATTTATAAGCCAACATAATCTAGAACAGACACAACATCCAGTCCCCGGGCCGTTAATTCATCACTGTGAAAGGAAAAACCCACATTTCACCTATGCTACTTTTTTCATCAATGCCAGGAATCAAACCCTGGACACTAAGCTCATAGACAGACTAACTACCAAATGAGATAACTTATTGGATCAATAAATTAAAATTTAATTCGTTTTACACCACATCTTACGTCCCTTTAAAAACCTATTTACATTTAATTACACTTTAATAGTAAGGATGTATGTATACAAATGTATAGTATCTAGAGTATATAAAATGTAGCCTCATTTTCGTGGATCGAGAGTGTGAAACGCACATCAAAAAAAGGGTTCGAGCCTTGAAGTCCCTGTCACCAGAAAATCACATTAAGATAGAATTGATTTTTTATCCGCTTACCCCACCGATGCGGGCACCAATATAATATAATATGAAAACAAATGTTGGCCTCCTAGATCTGTAATGGTATCGCTTACACTCCGCCATGGGGAAAAGCTATTGTTTAACCCCCCAAATGATACAAATAATTAATCATAAAGTTGTCCTTGCGCAATTTTTTTTAGTTTTTTAGCACCGAGTCTTACTACCCGTACAGATTACACGCTTATGTACAATTATGCTAATATTTTATAGGGATTAAGAAAGTTATATTTATAGGAAGTGTGCTCGTTTTTGCATAGAGGGAGATGAAACACAAGTTTTTTAAACACCCCTCTCATACACCTGACCAAGATTCGAACCTTGATCCCCCCGTCAACGGTCATATAGTCTACTGTGGAGTAGTGCCTTAGACCATGGCAGCCACTGAAGTGAGGGGATTAAAGTTATTTATTGTTTACCCTTGTACACTAGTGTTTGTCAATATTCCTCGACCCACATCAAAGAGCACGCGGTCTAGACGTAAAGCTCGTAATGTCTGGTTTGCTCGTGACGGCGAGGTTTTTAGCTATAGTACGGCCAGGGTTTTACTTGGAGGATTTTCATTTATGGTTTCTTATTCTTCCTTTATGTAAATGGAGCACATTTCCACTAAATTCTCGAAGAAATTCCAAAAGTCTATATTTCCCCCATGCTACTTGGTCACCGGTTACGATAAGATCAGGGTTAACACATATTTTACCGTGTAAATTTTGCCTTACTACCCGTACAGAATTTTATGAATATTTTTTGTCATTTAATTTGAGGTATTTAACGTACAATTTTCTTAACCGACTGATTAACCAGCACACGAAATATCTATGAGCGAGTGCGAAACATCCTACCAAGTTTGCTGGAAAGGTATTTTCACAAACCTTTCAGGTTCTATTTCATACTACAATCAACAATGGACCGACGGCTTTACTTCCCTTCTGAAGGAAGTTGTGTTACGAAGTTTCATCTTGAATTAAAACCAGTTGTTTCCCGGGTTGGGTTTGAGCCCACGAACATTGGGTCCTGAGGCGAGCACTTTACCTCAACACCACTGAGATTGACTTCTTGAATATTAAATCGTGCAATAAAGAATGAATAAGTAAGGTAGAATAGAGCAATTTGTATTCGTGTTGGGAAAGAACGAGAGTGAGAAATGATTTTTAAAAACACCTCATCTAAATGCCTTGAATTCAACCTTCAACCTCCCTGTCATTGTTAAATCAGACAATACGAGTTTAGTCCCTTTTGTCTACGTGCCCAGTGTAACGGGGGGTTCGAAAAAGGACCAGGTTCACTAGGTTTGTAATGCAGAGCTACACTTACTTTTAACTATTCTTACCCTTACATTAAACTTTTTACTATCCTTTAGATAAATTTACCAGACATTTTTCAATTTTCTTGAATATCAACTAATACTTTACTGAAATAGTTTGTTCTTGGCTTATGGTACTAAGAAAAAAATGTCATTTTTATCTACAGGTCCTAAATGAAAATATAAACTCCTTTACAAAATGTGTTATAGCATACAGAGAAAATAAATTCATTTCGATGAAAGTATCCGTATTTTTGAATCAGTGCTACTAAGTTATAACATAGAGAGAAAATACTAATATCCCTAATTTTAACGAGTAACTACTATAAAGAAAGTATTTAAGCTGGGGACTAACTATGAATACTTCCACTTAATACTTTATTGAAATAGTTTCACTGGCAATTGTCTAGAAATATTTATTTTATAGATACAATGGCTACTGTCCTTATATATTAGTTACACTAGCTATTGTTTTGAAATAATTCCATTTTGGAATAGTTTCCTTGGATATTTTCTTGGAATAATTCTTCTAGCTTTGTCCCGGAATAACTCTTATAGCTATGGTCTTTGAATAGTTCCACTAGCTATTATCTTTAAATAGTTTCAGGGCTATTATCATAAAATAGTTTTTAGCACTTAAGTACTAATTATGCTAATGGGTTAGGAATTGGGAAGGTTGAATTTATGGGAAGTGAACCCACTTTTCCCCGTGGTCGGAGAAGGGAAAACCACTTGGGAAAAACCACCTCCAGTTTACCCGACCGAGATTCAAAACTTGATCTCCCCGTTCTCAGCAGTCTAGCTCAGCACGAAACTAGCATGTTATATGACTCCACCACCGGGACAGGTGCAATAAAATAGCTATTGTCTTGACAGTGTTCTGTATTGTAATAGTTCCACTAACTACTATCTTGGAATAGTTCCACTAGCTATTACCCTGGAATAGTTCTACTAGCTATTGTCTTGTAAAAAGTTACACTAAAGCGGTTCCATTCTTAACTGAGTTTGAACAGAGCTAATGTTGAGAAAAATTGTAAGATAGCTTTTTGTGTCGCTGGGGAAAAGGTGAAAGTGGATGCTACCGTTCCGTTCTTTTCAGAACCAAAACACCTACCTATCTTCGTCAGCGGTGGAGTGACTTGAAAGCTTTGGATGAAGTTTTGGTGGGGGAAGGGAGGGTGAGGGGAGGAGGCTTAGCGGGTGGACAGTCTTATCTGGTTATATTATGAATGAAAACAGTAAATCAGGACCGAACTAAGCCATCAATTCATTTTTAAAGTTAGCCTTAACTTGATTCAAACACTAAGCCATTTAGTTTAGTTTAACGATGAATGGTGGTCAGGTTAAAATCCCGAATTGGTAAACAAAAGGTGCATATTTATAAAGGGTTTCACTTTACCCCTCCACAAAAATGTGGTACATTTCCTCTGTTTAGATATTTCTCATTATTAACACACTAGTGTAACTAATAAAAATATAAATATTAATTACACTAAGTGTGATATATAGAGATAAGCCTAACTAATAGAGTGGGGGGAAACGGAGGGCGGGTGTTAAGTATTTAAAACATTATCTCTACATGATGTCGAATATGAGTATTTGTTAATTACGGCTACACCATCAGATAAATATTATTTAAATTAAAAAATGACATCTGGGCACGGGAATTGAACTTGGGACCTACAAACTAAGTTTTGATAGTTGTTATAAAACTAATTCGTTGCGTCTGAACAAAGGGGAGAAAATACATTAGAAACAACATTTGACGAGAAAGACATAAAATAGAGTGATTGAAAATGTAGGTCTTTATGTGTGTTATGATTGGGAAGGTGGAATATTGTTGTAAACATTCTGTGCACAAATGCACATATTGTTAGTGTCCATCTGACATGTCTGTAACCTGAAACTAGCTAATACAGTAGTGGCTCGAAAAATATGTTACGTGATGCCATTTCAGATTGTCGGTGCTATTACTTTTTAAAACTTTTTTTAGCAACACGTGTCGTACATACCTGTTCAGGTTGTACGCCTTTGTACTAATTACTCTAATCTTAAATCTAGGACAGACACAAAATCCATCCCCCGGCCATCAATTCAGTAATGTGAAAAGGTAAACCCACATTCCAACAATGATAAATTTCTCATCCATGCCAGGAAACAAGCCCGGAGCCCAAGCTCCGTAGGTGGATCCACTACCAACTGAGCTAAGTTTCGTAATTTTCTAGCATGATTTATTTTTCTAAGCTATATCCACAATCAAATTCATCAATTTTGTACAAAAGAGTTAGGACTAATTTGTTTTTTTAAAAAAAGGTGGGAGGGTGCACAGCATAAACCTTCTGGTTACTGTAAATAAAAAAGAGATATTAATTTAAAAAACTTGTAAGAATATTTGAAACTAGGTAATATGCATTGCTTCAAAATTCCACTAAAGAACATAAACGAGATAATAAAAACTGGTAGAAAAAAGAGGAACATCACACCCACAGAGCATTAGAGAAAGTTCCAAATTTAAAAACTTCCACCCACCTTCCACCCACCTTCCATCCACCTTTCACCCACCTCTCACCCACCTCCTAACCACCTTCCAACCAACCCCCCCCTACCTCCAACCCATCTTCCACCCACCTTTCACCCACCTCCTACCCACCGCACACTTCTCGCACACTTATCGCATACTGATCGCACACTTCTAAGATATTTCTCGTAAATTTCTCAGACATTTCACCGTCACTTATTCGGACACTTTTCTGACAGTTATCGACATTATTAGGACATTTCTCGACACTTCTCAGACACTTCTCGCACACTTATATTACACTTATCGCACCCTTATCGGGCTACTAATCTTGCCGTAAAAGTATTTTTCACATACCTTCCAGGGTTCTATTTCATGCCACAATCGATCTAGGACCAACTGGTTTAGTTCAACTCCGAATCAAGTTTCGCTAAGCTTTATTATTGCTCAAGAAAAATCCTGTTACCACGGCTGATTTTGAACCCACGGACATCGGGTCCTGAGGCAAGCGCCTTCGTACAATTCTCTGACTATTCTCAGACACCTGACTCTATTTGACACTTATCTGACGCTTATCTGACACTTATCTGACAAGAGAGTGGGACACCAACTATGGAAAAACACCCTCAGTAACTGACCTGATTCAAACCACGATCTCATAGTCATCAGCAGGCCAGTCTTACATGAAAGTAACGCTCTAGCCAACGATCTTCAACCTTTTTCAACTTACGGCACACTGAACAAGACGCTAGAATGGTCGAGGGACACCATCAGATTTTTAAGGAGGAATGTTATCATTTAAAAAAGTAGTGCTAAGATTGTGTTTAAAAGCCTTATAGCTAAAAATATAATACATTGCAATCTCCCTTAACCGACACCTCTAAATAGCGGTTCTTCTTTATAACGGCCAGTTTCAATTTCCCCGCAAAATAACAGGGGTTCTTACAGCGAAACAGCCTTCCAATAGCGGACTTTCTCAAAAAACGGACACTTCTTTGGATTCAATTGTATACAAAAAATCTCTTAAGATTCGGATGGACACCTACTATATAAGAACGATAAAAGTGTGCCTGCTATTGCTTAGAAAATATGCATGGTAACAACATGGGGTTTTTTGCATTGCATTAAACTTGTAAATTTAAAATGAAACTAAATTAATAAAAAAAGTTCAAGTTAATATTTAATTTTTTACAATAAACGTAATTTCAATTAAATTTAAATTAAATAAAACATGAAACACAAGAATATAGTTTTGAAGTTATTATATTATTATAGAGAATAAGATAATGTTCGATCATACACGACAAATATTTATAATACAATAACGGTACAAAATTTTTATTTTCAAATTAAACATGTTTTAACCCGTTGAAAAATTTTGTGCTGCCCGGTTTGGAAAGCTCTGTCTTCGGAAGCCCTTCCTTCCTTCCCAAACCCCCTTTTTTCATTTATAACTTTTATCTTTTTTTTTGAAGCCATGCTACTCCCCCCCTTCCCCTTTTTTAACCTTGGGCTGGGAACTTCCCGTCATTGTTACTACTATTCCTCCCAAACCCCCGTTTTTTAAAAGGTTTCCTTTTTTGTATTTGATGTCTATGTTAAAAGTTTATTTTTAAAAATAAAGGGTTTTATTTTTTTACCTTTTAAAAAAATTTTGTGTAAAACTTCGGTTTTTTCTTTGATTAGTAAAATTTTTTAATAGAAATTATGTTTTTTAAACAAAGAAAATATTTTTGGGATCTCCCCCAAGGGAAAAAGAAAATCGTGTTAAATCCGGAAAAATAAAAAATATTTAAAAACCCCTTTGGCACTACCCAAAAAAAAAAGCGGTTTTAAAAATCCTATTTTGTTACTTTTTTGTTTAGTGTTGGGTTTTTAAAATAAATTTCCCGCACCCGTGGTTGGTAGAAAAATTGTAGTATAGCTTTCATTACGTGTTGTTGGGGTCGAGGTTTTGAATCCGTCCGGGTGAATTTTAGGGTTATCAATTTAATTTTTCAGTGGGTTTTTATCCTCTCTATGGCTAAGCAAGGGTAAATTCCTTCAAATCCTTGGTAAACCCCCCAAAAGGGAAAATATCCCCCCTTTTGTTTGTGGGTATTTTTAAAGGTATTTTTTTTTAAAATGTTTGAAAAAAAAAAAAAACAAACAATTAAAATATTAAAAACCCAAAATGCCCCCCCACGTTGGGGGAATGGCCCCAAAAAAATTTAAAAAAAAATTTTAAAAATGGGTAGGTTTTTTAAAATAAATGTAAAATTAAAATTTTGGGGTTTTTTGTCATTAAATTCCCAAAAATACCCCGGTTCTTTTTAATTTTTTGGGGTGGATTTGAATCCCGATTGGGGGGGGTGGATGTTTTTTCAACATTTGGCCGGAATTTTTTGACCCTTACACCCCAAAAATGGTTTTTTGCCTTTGAAAAAAATTTTAAGGGGCTAGTCCAATAAGTATTTGTAGCTCAAATGAAATAAAAGTGTGTAGGTTAACTTTTTTTAACATTTTAAGTATTGTATAATGACCTAAAAATTTTAAAAGTTATGTTTATTTAAGATTTGGGTAGATACTTACTTTTAAAATAAAAGGGTTTATTTTGTTCTGTACCACGAAAAAAACTTTTTCCCAAAAACTGGTTTTTTTTTAATTTAAATTGTTCCCGGAAAAGAAAGATTGCACTAAAAAATGCTTTTTATATTTTTAATCCAAAATTATTTTTATTTAAAATTAAAAAAAAACCCTTTTAAAAACAAAAAATGTTCCCAAAAATTTAACATTTTTTTGCAAGTAAGAGGATTTTTTAAAAAAGACGTAAATTATTGCATTAGCTGTAAATTGAAAACTATGGGATGGAGGGGGGGAAAAGGGGAGAAGCGAAGAGCAAAAAAAATTTTTTGGTTTTTGTTAAAAACTTTATTTATTAAAAAGTCAAGATTTAATAATTAAAATGTCCCCCTAGTGGAAGCTGGTAACCCTTTTTTAAACCCGATTGGGGGAAAAAGGGGTTTAAAAAAGGGAAAATCTGGTCCCAAAAACCCAAAAGGGCCCTTTCCCGAATGCAAGCCCAAATTTTGGCATTAAAAAAAGATATAAAAAATTCTCTATTGAATTTTCCTTAGCTTGTCCTGAAATTTTTTTTTTTCATAAAAATTAGTTTTGAGTTACTTTAATTAGGGTGTTTTTACGTTAATGGCCTTTTTATGTGTCGCACGTCGTTAAAACATAATAATAAAATAATAAAATAATAGTTATTTTAAAACATTATGGTAATTTTTTTATCTAAAAATTTAAAAATAAAGTTGAAAAAAAGTTACTAAAAATCCCAAACTATTTCCCTTCATTATTTAAACAACTTTTCCAGGGTCTTTAGTTCCTTCTATTTTTTCCTCCATTTAAACTCTTTTTAATCACAGGTTGGAATTTACTAGTTGAGGAGAGAAGTAACAAACAAATTATTTTTTACTATTAAATTTGAAGAAAAAATACGTTTGTTTAAAATATTTAATTTTTTTTAGTTATAAAAAAAAAATTTTTTTTTTAGTCTGTAAAAAAATTTTTTTCAGTAGTTCTTTTTTAAACTTACCCAAGAGGGAATGCTTTTTTTTTTTAAAGTTAGTTTGCTTAATCTAGTTTTAAAAATAACACTATACCCGCCTCGGTGGCTTTAGTTGGCTAACGCGCTAGTCGTGTTGAGTGGGACCTTTCAAAGGAGGGGGGGATTGAGGTTTTAAATTCGGTCGGGGGGAATAGGGTGGTTTTCCCTAATTTTTTTTCCCACTCTCCCTCCACGCAAATGTGGGTTCACTTCCTTAATTAAACCTTCACAATTCCCAACCCCCAATTAGCGAAATTAGTACTTAGAGCGTAAAAACCCGAAAGGGTATTTAAGACGGGGTTTGCAAAAATAAAAACCCCTTTTTGTTTTGAACTATGGGGTTTTTTTTCATGTTTTTGAAACATTTTTAAATAAAAGTACAAAAAGTTTTGTCAGATTTTGTTTAAATTCTTTTTACAAAATATATTTTTGAAGTAGTCCATTTAACAATTTAAAAATTCCCCCCCCCCCCCTTTTTTAAAAAATTTTCCCCAAATACTAAAAGTAAATTATTTAACGTAAAAATTTTTAAATTCTTAAATATGTTCGAGTATACGAATTTTTAATTTGATACTGGCAAAGGGTGGGGAAAAAAACACGAACTTCCTTTTTAAATTATTGTTATTACTATGAAAATATCGTGACTTTAGCTTTAAAGGGGTTTTTATACCCCGAATGGGTATAAGACATGGTGCTAATAATGAAAATGATATAAGTGGGTAATAAATAAACAAAATAAAAATATCACCATTTATTTTTTAAAAAAGTGATTTCCTTGGGGTAACTAAAAAAAAAATTGTATTTAGAAGGAATTGGGCCCTTGTCCTTTAAACTTTTGGACAAACATTCTAATAAAAAAAAAAACCGAAAAATTGGGCGGTTTCGAAACTCCACACTACTCTTTAGAGCGGGGAGGTGGGCAAATTTTTTCCCCGGGGAAACCACAGGGGACTCTGTGGGGGCTTTGTAGGCCCCCATGTAACAAACGTTTTAAATTAACTAAATAATGAATTTTATTTTCACGCAAAATTGCATATTTTTAGTCATAAAAACCTTATAGCTTTGAAAAAAATTAAGTAGCAAATAAAATCTAATGTATAACAAAAAAAAACAAAATATGTCATTTTACTCATTTTGAAAATTAGCCTACCAAATGTTGATTAATAACTACTCAAATTGCTATCGTTAAGGGAATTTATGCAACTACCCAAAAATCCTGCACGATTTTTTTCGAAGTCGGGGATTCAGTTTTGTTCGCCCTAATTCGCAAAACACTTTGTAGATTTGAGTCTGTTTAAGAGAGACCTGTTCTTTGCTTTTTTAAATATTCAGCATGAAAAAGGGTCTTTTCACAAATATGGGTTAAAGAAAATTACAAAAACATTTTTCCCTGGAAAAAGTTTTTTTAATTAACAAACTTTTCTTACAAGGGGATGATACAATTCATTGTTTCATTTCCCTTAAAAAGTCCCCTTTCCGAGCTTTGTTTTGGCTTAAAGGGATTGTTTTTAAATCCCAAATGGGGCTCTTTGATTTGCCCCTTACACATGGAACATTATAATCGAGCTTGGTCACTTGTTCAAATGTGTAAAAAAAAGCACTGATTACTATTTAATTTGGGCATTTTTGTTGTAAAATCAAAACCCAAATTTTACAAATTGCGTGCGGCCCTTTAAGCGGCCCGTGGGCCGTAGTTTATAAACCGCCACCCTTTGAGAGCATATCATGAAAGCTTTTTTTTTTGGTTATGTTTGTAAGCAACAAAAAATTTAAAGGATTAGGGGTGGGTTGGCGGGGCCTTTTAAAAATAATGACACCCCCGAAAGGGGGAAAGGAGAGTATTAGAGGGGAGAGAGGGGGTTTGGGGTTGTTACTGCACTGCTACAGAGCGCAAACTCCGGTGGGTGTTAGCACATGGTACTACTTGGGGTAGAGATTTGCCCCAAAACCCCGAGATGTCCCTCCGAATCTTTAAAAAGCGGACAAAATTAAAAACACTGGTCCCCATATATTATTTGATTGTTTGGAAAGTTTGGGAAAGGAAATTTCTTCGTGTGAAGTGGGGGGGGGGGGGGGGAGGAACGCCCTCTCCCTTTTATTGAAAGTTTCCCTTTAAAAAGACTATGTAGTAATGACTACAGTACTTTAAGGTCGTCCCATCCCTCCCCTTTTCAGCGAAACAGGGGAGAAGGTTGTTTTTTAAAAAGTTTTTTTTTTTGTGCTTGTCTCCGATATTTCAGTACAGAAGGCTTACTATTAAAAATTTTTTTTTATTTTCGAATTTTTTGTGTGTTATTCAATCAGTACAGTAGGCTACGTATAATTTTTTATTCATTACTAATAGTTTTGTGAAGTTTTAAAGAATGAAAGAGCATGTAAAGACTCGTTGATGGATGTTGCTGGGGTGAAGGGAGTATTTTAAGGATAGGGAAGTTTTGAAGAAAGTTAGTGAGGGTTTGGGTTAAGCTCGGAGGTTTTATATTTAAAATTTATAGGGAATTCAACTATTTAAAAAACAAAAGATGGGAGAATAGTTGAAGAACCAACGAACATTGTTATGACCCTGTTCCCCATAAAGCAGAAGCAAACGTTGCCAGAAGCAAAAAAAAAAGCAAGACATGCTACCCCCCAGCAATCTGATGGGAAAAGTGTTGTCAGGGTTTTAAAAAATTATTTAATAGCCAAATTTTTAAAAGAGAATTATCCTCGCGGAAAAAAGTTTTCTTATCACAGGGAAAAAACCGTAATTTGCCTAACCCTATAACCAAAAAAATTATGACATTCCTGAAAAATATTGGGCAACTATACTTCAAGATCAGTTGGGATAATCCAAAAAGAATTTGTTTTAAATGATCAGAGATCTTATGTTCGAATTTAACAAAGATACAATTTTTTGGAGATGGGACCTTTGATAAAGTTTCTAAAAAATGGTTTTTTCCCAAATGTATACATGTCTGGAAAAGGTGGTTGATTCATTTTCCGGGCCCTTGTAGTGGGCATTTTATTTGTTCCCTTCTTTATTAAAATTAAAAAAACATATTTTAGAAGGGAAATATTTTCATTTTTCTTTTTTTTCGTTTTTTTTTAAAAAATTTAAAATTTATCTTTTCTATACGATAGTCAGGGCTCTATTTTTCTTTCTTTTAGTGTATATGTTCAAAGCATTGGGTTTTTTTCCCGGATTTTATTGCACAATATTTTAAACGCAAGTACATAGTTAAGCCTGACTATTTTTGTTTTTGTTTAGTTTCTAAAAAAAAATAACCCCCTTGGGAGATGGAAAAAAAACAAAATAAGGGCCTGGGTTTTAGAGTTCCCAAAAATACTTGGAATACGACCCAAGCATTGAAAAACAGCAAAATTTTAACTCGCCCCCACCGCTGTGATTTAAGTAAAAAAAGATGTGTTAATTTCTGGTCTTCCCCGCTGTGATGTCAAGGGGAAACAGACGTTTTTTTTACTGGGCTTCCCCCCCCTGTGATGTCAAGTGAAACAGAGTGTTTTTACTGGTCTTCCCCCCTGTGATGTCAATTTAAAAAAGGAAATTTTTTATTACTGGTCTTTTCCCCCCTGTGATGTCAAGTGAAACGACGTTTTTTTTACTGGTCTTCCCCGCTGTGAGGGGCAAGTAAAAAAAGATTTTTTTTATTACCGGGGCTTCCCCGCTGGGATGTCCCAAATGAAACAGATGTTTATTACGGGTCTTCCCCCCCCTGGGGAAATGTCAAGTGAAAACAGAAAGGGTTTTTTTGGGGTTTTTTCCCCCCTGTGGGTGGCAAGTGAAAAAGACGGTTAATTTCTGGTTTTCCCCCCCTGTGATGTCAAGTGAAACAGATGTGTTATTACTGGGCTTCCCCGCGTGATGGGCAAGTGAAACAGATGTTTTTTACTTGGTTTTCCCCCCCTGGGGGTGTCAAGTGAAACAGATGTGTTATTACTGGTCTTCCCCCCCGGGGTGTTTAAGTGAAACAGATGTGTTATTACGGGGCCCTTTCCCCCCTGTGTTTTCAAGTGAAACAAATGTGTTATTACTGGTCTTCCCCGCTGTGGGTGTAAAATGAAACGGGGTTTTTATTTTGGTTTTCCCCCCCTGTGAGTCAAGTGAAACAGATGTGTTTTTTACTGGGGCTTCCCCGCGTGGATGTAAAAGGGGAAAAAGGGTGGGTTTTTACGTCTTTTCCCCCCTGTGATGTCAAGTGAAACGACGTTTTATTACTTGGGCTTCCCCCCTGTGATGTCAATGAAACAGGCGTGTTATTTTTGGTCTTCCCCGCGGGAAAAACAAGGGGAAAACAGATGTGTTTTTTACTGGGGTTTTCCCCCCTGTGATGTTAAATCAAACAGACTTTTTTTTACGGGTTTTTTCCCCGTTTGATGTCAAGTGAAACAGATGTGTTATTACTGGGTTTTCCCCCCCTTTTGATGTCAAGTGAAACAGATTGTTTTTATTTGGGCCCTTCCCCCCTGTGATGTCAAGGGAAACAGACTTTTTATTACTGGTTTCCCCGCTGTGAGTCAAGTGAAACAGGAAAGTGTTATTACTGGTTTTTTCCCCGTTTTTGTTTTTCAAGGGAAAAGGGGGTGTTATTAACTGGTTCCCTTTCCCTGCTGTGATTAAAAAGGGGACAGACGTGTTATTATGGTTTTCCCCGTGTGATGTCAATTTAAAAAAGGGGTGTTATTACTGGGCTTCCCCCCTGTGATGTCAAAGTAAAAACAGGTTTTAAAATTCTGGTTTTTCCCCGCGTTGGGGTGTCAAGTGAAACGACGTGTCATTACTGGTCTTCCCGCGTGATTCAAGTGAAACAGATGTTTATTACGGGGCTTCCCTGCGTGATGTCAAGTGAAACAGATGTGTTATTCTGGGTTTTTCCCCCCTTTTTAAAAGTCAAGTGAAAAAAAGATGTGTTTTTACGGGGCTTCCCCGTGTGTTTTTCAAGTGAAAAAGACGTGTTTTTTACTTTGGGTTTTTTCCCCTGTGATGTCAAGTGGAAAAAAAAGACGTGTTTTTAGGGGGTTCTCCGCTGTGATTCAAGTGAGCAGATGTGTTATTATGGTCTTCCCCCCCTTTTGATGTCAAGTGAAACAAGGGCTATTACTGGTTTCCCCCCTGTGGGAAAAAAAAAAGTCAAGTGAAAACAGGGGTGGGGTTTTTACGGGTTTTTTCCCGCTGTGATGTCAAATGAAACAGATGTTTTTTTTTAGGGTTTTCTCCCCCTGTGATGTCAAGGGGAAACAGATGGGTTTTTTTGGTCTTCCCCCCTTTTGATTCAAGTGAAACAGATGTGTTATTTTGGTCTTCCCCCCTGTGATGTCAAGGGGGAAAAACGTGTTTTTTACTGGGCTTCCCCCTGTGATGTCAAGTGAAACAATGTGTTATTACTGGGCTTTTCCCCGCTTTGGGTGTCAAGTGAAACAGATTGTTATTACTGGTCTTCCCCCCTGGGGTGTCAAATGAAACAAAAAGTGTTATTCTGGTCTTCCCCCCTGTGATGTCAAGTGAAACAAAAGGGGTTATTACTGGTCTTTCCCCCCTGGATGTCAAGTGGGAAAAAGGCCCTGTTATTACTGGTCTTCCCCGCGTGATGTCAAGGGGGAAACAGATGTGTTTTTTTCTGGTCTTTTCCCCCCCGGGGATGTCAAAAAATGAAAAGGGTGTTTTTACTGGTTTTTCCCCGCTGTTTTATGTCAAGTAAAAAGACGTTTATTACGGGGCTTCCTCACCGAAAACATAGTGTGGAAAATCCGTGTTTTTAGCCCATTATAAAAAATATATAATCATAAAAGTTCGAATGTTAAATGGGTGTAACCAAAAAAATAAGCATGTATTTAAAAAAATTGTAACAGCTGAACAGTTTAAAATTTTTTAAAATTTTAAAGCAGTTCAGTTTTGAATGGCCAAAAGAAGACCGATGAGATCTTTTTCCCGATGACACCCCTTTTGTAATAAAAGAAACTAGGACGGCGAATGGGTTTGTAATAAAAGAAACCCCCAACCCCGGGGCTCATAACATTTTCATATTTTGCTAAAAAAAAAAAAAGACATCTATAGCAAAATTTTTTGATAATTATAATAAAGATATTGTTTTTAAAAAACGGGAACCTCAAAATGTTTTAGTGGGATTTTGAAAAGGCTTGTCTTTTTAAACCCCTAAAGTAAAAGGGTGTTTTTTTTATATTTTTAAAGGGCCCTCACCGGGAAAATCAACAATGTTTTTTTGGGGAAGACTGAATTTTAACTAATGAAATCATAAAAATTTTTTGAAGTTCAAACCCGCATGGTCTGCATCCCAGTCGATGATGTGAGACATGTCTTTGAAAAATCTTCCCGCCACATTTTCAGATAAAGACGGATTTTAAATGAGGGGCTCACTACTTATTTTCTACATAACTTGAGGGGGGCACCCAGGTGGAGATTCCCTTTTTCCTACAAAGGAATATGGAATCATCATTTTTCAGACGGGAAACTTTTTCCCCAAAAAACAACAAATGGGTTTTTCAGGATTTCCCCCCAAAACCCCCCCCCCCCTCTTAAAAAAAATTTTCCCCCAAAATTTTAAAATTTTTTTCAGTTCATTCCCAGCGTGAGGTTTCGTTTTTGATGAACCCCAAAGGGGGCCCGGGTTTTCCCACAAATTTACCCCGGGCAAACCCCACGGCGGGTTTCTTGCCTAAGGTGAAAAAAAAGGAAAATAAAAGGGCTCTACGGGGGACGGTTTTAAAAACTTCTTGCAGGTTTTGAGCGGGGAAAAAAGGGGGGAACAAATTTGGCTACTTAAGGAAATTTTGGCCCTTTTGAAAATAAAGAATTTTTTTTTTTAAAAACAACGTAAAATGATTTTTTAACTTCTTAAATTTTACAAAAAAATTTTTTAAACCATTTTAATTTCAATTTAAAATTTTAAAACATTTGTTTTTTGTCACGCCTATTACTACATTTAAATTTCCTAAAAACCAAAACCTTTTTTTGGGGGTCTTTGGGGGGGGGTCTTTTTAATGGCCAATTTTTAAACCCCTTAGTTTTTTAATTTTCCCCAAAAGGGGTTTTGTTTTCGTTTTAATTTCCCTTTGCCCAAAAGTTTTTAAAATTTTTTTAAAGGGAAAAATTTTAAAACAAATACAAACAAATTTTATTTTAAAATATGTTAGATTTTTTTTTTTAAATCATTGTAAGAACTTGTTGTTTAAAAATTTTTTTGTTGTAAAAAAACTAAAAAAATAAAGCTTCGAAAAAAAATTTAAATTTTTTGTGTAATATAAAAACTAAAAAAATTTTAAAAAAACCCTCATAACCTCAAAATTAAAAATTTTTTATTTTAAATTTTAAAACCCTTTTTAATTAGGGGAAAAAATTTTTCCGGTTTAAAACCATTTGTAATTTCAAAAAATTTAACAAATTTTAATATTTTTAAAATTAGAAATGTCTTTGTTTTAAAATTCCCAAAAAATTTTATGAAAGCCTATTTAAAAAACTACCCCAGCATTTTAATCCAAGTTAAATGTATAAAAATTCATTAATTTAATTTTATTTTTATGTACTTTAGTATTTTATTTAAACTCCAAGCACTTGTAAACATTTGTTTTGTTATTGGAGCAGGGGCCCGGATAGTGATGACCCAAAATGAGTCAAAAAATGACCCCTAAAAGAATTTTAAAAATTCCCAAAAAAAATTTTTTTAAAATTTTCAAAAAAAAACAAAAAAAGGGAAATTTAAAAAATCTTATTTTAAAGAAAAAGAATAAAATCAAAAAGTGGGACCCTTTGCAAATGGGAAATTAAAACTTTAGTAATGAAAAACCCTAATTTTAACTTGCTTTCCGTTTTAAAACAACCTTGGGTTTTTAATTAAATTTTTTTGTGGGCTTTATTCTTGGGGCGCATTTTTTTCCCTGTGCGCATTTTTTCCTTTTGGGGTATTTTTTCCTTTTTTGGGATTTTTCCAAAGTGGGTATTTTTCCTTTTTGGGTATTTTTCCTTGGGGGGATTTTTCCTTTTTGGTATTTTCCTTGTGAGCTTTTTTTTTGTTTTGGAAACATTTTTCCGTGTGAGGGTTTTTTCCCTTTTTGAGCATTTTCTGTGTGACATTTTTCCGTGTGAGCATTTTCCGTTTTTGGGGCCCTTTTCTGTTTGAGCATTTTTCCGTTGAGCATTTTTGACCGCGGGGGGTTTTCTTGGGGAAAATTTTTATGTGTGCTTTCATTTTTTGGGGGCTTTTTCCTTTTCTCGTTAAAATTTGACCCTAAAAACTATTTCCAAAAAATTTGGAATTTCCCGATTTAGGTACCCCCTTTTTGCCCCCGGGGGCCCCGGCCAAATTTTTAAAATTTGTAAAAAAAAAAATACTGAGTGAAAAGTTTTTTTTTTTTTTTTCCCCTTTTGGGTTTTAAATTTTTTTTTAAAAAATAATAATTTACGGCGGTAGAAGCAGTTAAGGGGAAATTTTTTTCTTAACATAACAAGAATCAAATAAGATAACTATTTTTTAACTTGATTTTCGGTTTAAGTTTTGTTATAAAAAAAGGGTTTTCGAATTTTAAAGGGGTTTTTAACTTAACATGAAACAATAAACAATAAATTTGCACTTAATTACCCCAAAAATTTTCCATCATCTTGGTTTTTATATATTTTTTAAAAAATTTATTAGAAATGCAAAGAAAAACATTTTTCGCTCCCCGTACAACTCTAAAGTGGGCTGGGCGTTTAAATTTTTTCCCAAAGTTGATTTTGTAAACGTATTTAATTTATGAAAAAAAAGCGGGTTACAGTGTTTGGACATAATTATTTTCTGATTGGGCCCCCAGGGGTAGCCATGTGGTCTCGTGTCCTTTGTTTCTTATTTTTTTTATAAATTTTTTTTGGTTTTTTGAATAGCCACCACTTCGGGGCCCGTCAAAATTTTGGGCCCCCTAAGAAACACTTTTTTTTAACAATAAAAACCGTGGCGGAAAGGGGACATTTCCCAACGGTTGAAAAAAACTGTCAAAAGAAAAATGTTAACATAACAAAAAAAATTTATGTTTTTATAAAAAAATTTTAGCCCCCAAAAAAGTACAGAAGCTCGTAAAAATAATGGTTTTAAAAAATTTTAAAATTTTAAATGATTTGGGGGAATGGAAACAAAAGGGTATAGGGCTAATTTTTTCCCCTGTCGGGAAACAGATGGGGTACTTTTTAAATCAAACTACTTATTTCCAAGATAAAAATTTTTCGGGAAACCCCCCCAAAAATTTACCCTTGTAATCAAACCTTTCCCAAAAAAGGGGGGAGTCAGGCAAAATTTAAGTTTTAGTTTATTCTTGCCAACTTTTTGGGCCCAAAACACCCGGGGTCCCCCCCCTTTTTTTCTAATCAGTCTACACATTTATAGCCAGGGAAAAAACATCTTTATTACTTGCCTTTTTCTTCTTTTAGTGTGAAAAACGGGAATGTACTTTTTACGGGAAAAACCAAAAACTTAAAAACCTTTTGGGGGGTTCAAAGTTTTTTGGCAAAACGTCAAATTAAAAGGTTTTTTACAGGGGAATGATAAATTTTTTCTATATTTGTAAAGTGGAGTTGAAATTAGTACACATTGGTATACGCCCCTTTTCATCCTTTTGGGTTTGTAATCAGAGTAGGGTTTGCAAATGTGTACGAGGTTGGGGAAAAAGGGCGACGTGAGGGGTTTTGAAATGTATTTGGAAAAACAAAATCGCGAAAAAAGGGACGCGCAAATGTAATTGACATGAGATGTAAGGGGGGTTTCCCCAGTTTTCTGTCTACTCTGCCCAGGCCATTCTGTTTCGGCTATTGGGGGGTTTTGGTATCAATATATTTTAAAAACCCGGGGAAAAAAATATGAAGCACCTCAGCTCGTTCAGTCTTAAAGATTTTCAGATTGAATATTAATGTAAATTGAAGTACCATTATCCCATTTTAAAAAAGAAGTGGGAAATTAAATTTTCATTTACTTCCCCCTTTTTTTACACAAGTTTAAGTATAAAAAAATTTTTAATTAAAATATTGAATTAATTTTGAAAAGTTTACGCAATTAATTGAAAGTTCATTGAAATAATATTTATTTCAATTATTAACCCTCCTCGGGCCCTTGAAACATTCCAAATATGAAAAATTTGCTTCAGGGGGTTTTTTTCAAAAAAATTTTTTTTGCACTAGAGGGCCTTTTTTTCCCCAAATTTTGAAAAAAAAACTGTGCATAAAATTTTAATTTAACCCTAATAAAATTTAACACTGATCCCAATTTGGGTTTTTTAAAAATTTTTCCCCATTTATAATCATATTATTAATTTTTTTCCATAACCCTTAAATTGTAGCAAAACCCTATAAAGCGTGCTTTCCAATTTTATCATCTTGAAAAAATCGAATTATTAAATTATAAACTTATCACGTATTTCAAAAGGGATAACACTTTATGGTAATATTTTTTTAATTTTTGGGTTTGTATAAAAATTGAAAGTACTAGTGTATTATTTTTATTATTATTTTTTAAAAAATTTTTTAAACTCGCTTCAAATACTTTACAAAAAAACCCCCGTGAGTTTTGGCGGGATTTTAAAACCGACATTTCAAATAAAGACGGTCCATTCAAAACATTTAAAACAAATGGTTTTCCCCTCCTCTATACATAAAAATTGGGGTTTGGGACTTTTCTTAAAAAAATTTAAATTTAAAAAACCCCCATTCATTATTAGATTGATTACGAAAAAAAAGTCGTTTGAAGCCCTAGCTTTACATTTTGATAACAATTTAGAACTATTTAAACCCCCCCTGCCACTACTTAGTAAAATAAAGGGGGGGTGCAAAATTTACATAGCAGGAAAACAATGAAAGTAAAAATTTTTTTAAGTGAAAATACAAAATTTGCCCCCTTTTAAAACAGGATGTTCATGTGGTATTGGGCGTCTAAATAATACATCAGACAAGGGATCAACCCGCTTACGCATTTTCAATCACCGAAACATGAAAAAAGCGACTATCGCAGGGTCCCTTTCCTTTATGGGTCGTTTGACTGAGCCAAACCAATTTGGTCGTTTACAATATCCAGCAACTCCCCATTATCGAAGGCCCTTACGTTTTTCCCCCCCGGAAATAAAACTATATGAGAAATTTTTTGTAATTAATTTAAACGCCCTTTTTCCCTTTTTCCATATTTACTTAGCCGAAGCATTAAAAAGTTTACAACCAAAATTTACAGATATAAGAGCCAGCTTAAAAAACCAAAATCAAATCTAAATATTGATAAAAAACCCACATGATAATACAGCTCGGGAAACCCACTTGAAAATATTGTTCCCCCAACCCCTCGCCCTAAAAGGCTTGTGTTGTAAAGGAAATCAAATTTCCCCCTAAATGAGTACACACCCAAAATATAAAAACCAAACAATAAAAACGGGCCCCGGAAAGGGGTTTTAGTTAGCCCTAAATACATATCAGAAACATTAAACAAGATAAGATACCGGCCCCTGAGGGGGCCTATTAGCCCAAAATTTTAATGACAGCAAGCCAGATCAAGGGATCCCATTTCACTTTTTACAGTTCCACACTTAAGCACAGCGGGAAATAGCTTAGAATGTCCCCTGTCTCCCCCCTCCACATGGTACAGTTGAACCCCAAAAAATTAGGCGGGTATTAAAACCCAAAAAAAACGTAGCTAGTCGTTGTTTATTTAATCCCCACGGTTTGAACGGGTTTCAAGTGCGGTAGTACATGGGGGTAGAATATTTTTATGCAAACCCGCTGTGACGGGGGGGTAAAAACCTGCGAGTTTCCCGGACGCCATAGCGTACTGATCAGGGTGTGACGGTCCGTCGATATAGGTAAAGAGAACAAAAAATAGATAACCGTTCAGTCCCCGACAGTTTAAATAGAAGTATTTTTTTCTAAAAAAATGGGGTCGTAGTACAAATTTAAAAACACTCCTCGAATGGGATAAGAAAGGG
>JBCFYV010003975.1:0-24440 GCA_039000515.1 Timema cristinae
AAATTGGTGTTTCTGGCATTAACAGAGCGACATATCTTATATACTATGTAGGCCCTATTATATTATAAATAAACTGCTAGAAAGTTTGATATAAACATATAAAAGGAACAAACAGTTTTTAAAATGAAAAAAGAACACAGTTTACACTTTACATTGCTGCCATTGAACAAAGAGTTGATGGTTGACTCTTTAAGAAATTCGATTCATTACCTTTCAATCCCCCGACCTAAGTTTCATTCTATCGGAACTCATCAGGAGGGAATGTGAAACGCGCAATGATTATCACGATCTTTAAAAAATTTAAATGCAAAATAAACTTATTTACATACTAATGCACAAAGATAAATAAGTATTGTGAATTTCAGACTAAGACGTCCCTTTCGAAGATTAGACTATAATTAACTGTGATCTAATTTTCAAAATTGGTTTTTACATTATAAAACTTTATTGTATCATTTTAGATTTTTCTTTTTGTATAAATGGGAAATAATTTATGAAAGAACACACTACGTACACTCTATTGATCCAGTGCCCACTAAATCACCACTTTGAAACAAGAGATTGTAACTGAGAGGATAATTAGGTAGACAATTAACAATAGTTGGCATGGAAAGGGATATTGAAAAATTAATAATATATCAAAGCCACCTATATATACTTTGTAACGATTTAAGTATCTTCCTCTCTGCCAAAGAAGGCATTGGAAATTTAAATTTATCCCGTAAGTGCAAGTTGGCCTATGATGTTAAGTTAGATTTAGTTGCATTCATTTAGCTTGTAGGTCCGGCTAACCGTTTAAAGAAAGTGCGTCAAATAAAATCTACGCGTATTTTCATGACTGTACAGTGTACATCAATAAATCAATGTATTTACACCATTATGACAGGTCATTGCGAGGTCACAAATAGATGGTTGAGATCTCTAAATAAGGTTATTAAGTTGTTAATGATTGAAATAAATCACAAAATGTACGAACTCTTGGTGTGATTTAAAACAAACTTGTAATTTAGACACGTACCATATATAAAGTCAAATCAGGAAATATTTTTTTGCAATGGTTAAATAGTTTTTACGAATAAATATGTATTATCTTTCAGCTTCATTTGCACTTTTTATTTATTATCATCACATTTATAAAATTAAGCTATCAGGTATTAATAAAATGAAGAGTTTATTTGACTGCCTGTCATGAACATTGCACGATATCAACTGCACACAATGAGCTGAAATTTTAAAATTAAGAGCTCCTGTTATGTTATATTTTTGATTAGATATTTTAAATTTTATTAAAAATGTGGCCGGAAAGAATATAATTATGTGGGTTAATTTTCTGTGTGTTTAACACAAAGAAAAGTGTTGCTTGGTTATACCACTCTATGTATTACGTGGTTAACCCAGGCAACACCTATAATTCTGAGAGTTTAATAACAAAGTAAACAATGTTTGAATTTTGAACGAGCGTAACGAGGCTCTGTTTTAACTTCGTTTTTAAACATTAGTTTCAAAATAAGTGTTCCTTTATGAATATTTAATAGATATATAAAATTTAAAATGTGTCCTCATTGAATAAAAAGGAAAAAAAAAGTAGGCTAGATAACCTAATACGCTCCTTTATGTTTTCCTGAAAAGACATTGACTTATACTTAGGTAAAATATGTCCTTATAATATTGGCAAAACTTACTGAATACCTATAATACATTCATGACCTGAGTTTACTTGGATGACAACTCAAAAAGTTACTAGAAATAGTCCCTAATGCAGTGGCGGCTCGTAGCTTAAATTAGTGGATGTGCTGCTTCAGAAAATTATTAGCCTTTATTTTATTAGTGTAAAGGAAAAAAAACATGTTTAAAAAGAAAACTTATTCAGGAACTTGATAAAATCTTTAAAAAAAATTTTTCTTACTTTAACTTAAATTGTTAACAGTTCAAGCTTGATCTATTCATTTAAAAATTAAATCCATTCTTCTTGTTTAAATTTGCGCAAAATGTTCAATAATTTTATCCTTGGTCTTTATATGACAATTGAGGAAATTCTTCTCCATTTGAATGTACTGAAAGCACATTTAGTCTTTCTGTTAAATAAAAGAACCGAAAAAAGTGAATAAAGTAGAAGAGCTAAAGGTAGAATAATAATCTAATTCTACACACTTCTACACTTTATCACATTAAAGAATATGATACACGGTTTTTAAGCACAACACACGCTGAGTAAAAAAAGACTTCAAACATCACCAGAGCCGGCACTGCGAAAGCAACAGTGCTATCTCTACCTGGCCAGTCCCACCTTCCTCCCCACCCCTTTCCTATGTGCGCATTCGCACTACAGTCAAACACCACGTCGCTGGCACTGTGAAGCGCACAACTCCATACAAAGATGTTTTTTATATTTTTCATAAACTGGGGAATTTCTACTGACGTACTGACATTAAGCTTAAAGAATATATATTGTACTACAAAATTAAAGAAATAATTAAAGAAAAAAGGACTCATTATATTAAATGTTATTGATAATATCAAGTGGAAATGGGGGGTGCTGCACTTCTGCAGTGCCTATACACGAGCCGCCACTGCGTATCCCTAGACCAAGAGCTGACATGGCTTACTTTGGATGACTGTAATTAAAACGTAGGTAATATATGAATTTGATAGTTATACATAGTAATTAAGGCCAATATTATTTATAAATTTATTTTAGATCGGACACAGTGCTTATCTATCATTTTATTCCACTTAAAAAAATATTATTCACAACACTTTCACAAATGGTGAATAAAATAGCTTAAAAATGGCAGCCGACGAATTTAAACTATGTGATTGAGCGTGGTGGAAACAAGCTCTTTACAATAATGTACCCACGTAGTGGATAAATATATTTTATTCATTTAAATATTTTGAAAAACTATTAAATAATCATCAAATAATTTATATATAAAAAAAGAAAAGTATTTTCTTTTTTCCAAGCAAATGCGGTGCCTGTATTAAAAGGTATTAAAGTATGCACTATACTACACATCATAGATAACATTTAAAGAAATTAAGTACTTTTAATTATGTTTAAAATACCTTATTGTTTCAAATTGAGTAAAAAGTTTATTTAAATTATGAGACAGTGTAAGAAAATTAAGTTTACTTAATTTAAAATTTAAAATATAACATATAACTAAAAAAAAACTTAACATTTATAACAAAACCGTGATCTTTTAAAAGTGTTGGCAACCCAAAACCTAAACATATGAGTTTTTAATTGTCATACATGAACAAATTCTACATGAAGTGTGCGGTCTCTTCAGGAACCCATGAAGTTATAATTGACCTTCCAACGTCAACATATTCACCAACCCTGGCCTAGCGTATAAATTATATTTTAATGTTGAAATAGATGGCAAGACTGATGTATTAAACCACGAAAGCAACTGTCATTCACTCTGAATGTAATGTATAATTGAATATTGTATTAACCGCTTCAGTGGCCACATGATCTAAGTCATCACTCTAGCAATATTTTAGATTGCAGGTGATGGGTAGATTAGTTTTCAAATCTCAGTAGAGTGCACTGAGGGGGAGGGGGCTTATCCTAATTTGTTTTCCATCCTCCATCCACGTAAATTTGGGTATACTACCTCTAAATTCAACCTTACTCATCCTCAACCATATGGAATAGGCCTAATTAGTTCATATATGTATAGCCAGAACTGATAATAAAACACGGTGTTAGAAAAGAGTATTAATTGTTTTTTTTATAATTTGATCGTCAAGTATATATATCAAATTAAATCCAAGAAGAAATCTTAGGAGATATTTCAACTTGAAATCGAAATATAAACTTAAGTCTTTGCAAGTAGGTCTATGGTTCAAAAGAACTAATAATTAAAACCAATGAACTGAAGGGACAATGGCTATTAAGTTAAATATATTTTTATTCTTGTTATGTTTAATACACAATAACTATTGACTAATAATAACTAAACCATGATTATAAGCCGACTGAGCACTGAGGTAACGGTGTGATTAAAATAAATAATGAATGTTGGGTCATTGATTTAGTAATCAGCCCCTTAGTTCAACTCCTCTTTGATTATACCCAAACCGTTATTTAATAAGTGGTGTCTATCGCATGGTTCGAGGCATCAAACTCTCTCAATATATTGGATGTACTGTACCTCTGAAGAAGGAGATTGGAGTTCAGATCTCCTCTGAAGAAGGAATGTCGATTTCAGATCTTCTCTGAAGAATGAGATTGGAGTTCAGATCTCCTCTGAAGAAGGATATCGGAGTTCAGATCTCCTCTGAAGAAGGAGATCGGAGTTTCAGATCTTCTATGAAGAAGGAGATCAGAGTTCAGATCTCCTCTGAAGAAGGAAATTGGAGTTCAGATCTCCTCTGAAGAAGGAAATCGGAGTTCAGATCTCCTCTGAAGAAGGAGATTGGAGTCAGATCTTCTCTGAAGAAGGAGATCGGAGTTCAGATCTCCTCTGAAGAAGGAGATCGGAGTTCAGATATCTCTGAAGGAGGAGATTGGAGTTCAGATCTTCTCTGAAAAAGGAGATAGGAGTTCAGATCTTCTCTGAAGAAGGATATTGGAGTTCAGATCTCCTTTGAAGAAGGAGATCGGAGTTCAGATCTTCTCTGAAGAAGGAGATTGGAGTTTAGATCTTCTCTGAAGAAGGATATCGGAGTTCAGATCTCCTCTGAAGAAGAAGATTGGAGTTCAGATTCTTCTTTGAAGAAGGAGATCGGAGTTCATATTTTCTCTGAAGAAGGAGATTGGAGTTCAGATCTCCTCTGAAGAAGGAGATTAGAGTTCAGATCTTCTCTGAAGAAGGATATTGGAGTTCAGTTCTTCTTTGAAGAAAGAGATCGGAGTTCATATTTTCTCTGAAGAAGGAGATTGGAGTTCAGATCTCCTCTGAAGAAGGAGATTAGAGTTCAGATCTTCTCTGAAGAAGGATATTGGAGTTCAGATCTCCTCTGAAGAAGGAGATTGGAGTTCAGATCTCCTCTGAAGAAGTAGATCGGAGTTCAGTTTTTCTTTGAAGAAGGAGATCGGAGTTCAGATCTTCTCTGAAGAAGGAGATCGGAGTTCAGATCTTCTCTGAAGAAGGAGATCGAAGTTCAGATCTCCTCTGAAGAAGGAGATCGGAGTTTAGATCTCGGTCTCGTATCAGGAACTTTTTTTCCACGAATGGTTTCCCACGCTATCTACACGCAAAACAATTATTCTAGATTTAAAAATACTAATTCTTACCACTTAGTATATGTAAATTTGTGTAATGACCTGATGAGAAAGGGTAGTTGATACAGGGCTGTAAGACACATGTCACACTAAATTAAGGAAACAATAAAAAAAAGGCATCAGTATTTTTATGGTTCAAGACCTAAACCTTGCAATAAAAGAGAGGGGGATGCTCTAATTTCTTAAATTGATTTATCTTCCTTCACACAAACGCGGGTATATTTTCTCTAAGTTATACCCTACCCACGCCTAAGCATATTAGTGTAACCATGCAGCTATCCCCTCCCGTTAATATTAATCGCTGCACTCAATCATCTAATAATACCCTGTGTCTTCTTGTTCCAGAGAAACACAAGTGTCGCGAGGAATGGCCCTCGCCCTTCAGTGAGAGAGCCTACAACCTGTTCCTGGACGTGATGCTGCTGTTGGTGCCTCTTATTATCATGACCTTGGCGTACTCCCTTATCGTGTCCAAACTATGGAAGGGACTACGGCGGGAGATCAAGCACAACTCCACATGTCTCCAACAACGTGAGTAGCATGACCGTGTGTCTCCAGCAACGTGAGCAGCATGACCGTAACTTTATTGATTTTTAAAATGTAAATCTATTTCATTAATACTGCTTGAAATTGGTTTTTGGAGCAATAATGCTTTTCTTCGTATGCTCGTAACCATACTGGTTTTCCGATTTTTCCACGTATTTTCACTAATCTGGTAGAGATGAGAGATGGATAAAATAATAGGAACTGCAACTACTTTTGCGTGTAAGGGGAATTGGGGCCCATTTATGAAGAATAATTTCACTACACCCTATTGAGTTTTGAGCAATGACTTTAACTATGACTGCCATACTAAACAATGTGAGCCTGCCCAAGTACCCAAAATTTTGATTTGATTAATACGAGAAGGACACGCTTCAGTGTCCACGTGGTCTAACGCGCTACTCTCTCAGTAGATTATACTGTCGATGACGGGGATATCGAGGTTCAAATTTCAATCGGAAATACTGAGGATGTTTCCTCCAAAATTGTTTTAGATTTCTCTCTCTCTACGCAAATGCGGGTACAGTTCCTATAATACTTCCTTATTTCTAAAACCATTAGCGCAATTAGTACTTAAGCGTATAGCCTAAACGGATATTAAGACGCATTAATAAAAAAAAGGAGTAGGGTGCTTTACTTAAAAAATAAAGGATTTACTTAGATCAACGTGTATCCTTCTTGCAAAGTTCAATTTACATAGGAAGTTCCTTCAAGAAAATGCAAATAATTATTAAGACCAACCTTGATATTATATCGTGTCCAACTCTATACTGCATCGTCCAGATGTGAAACACTGGCTCGACGACCGCCTCTGCCCAGCGATGTATTTACTCGCTAACAAGATGCCGGAATTATACAAGAAAGAAAAAGTTGTTGCTTCAGTGCTTTCATGATTATTTACTATCGTTGCGTTGAACAAAACATTCATTTGCTATACCACCCGCACGGCAACCAACAGGTCGTCTCTGTGAACTAACGGACCGAGGCGGACGCTTCGCTATTCAGTCCAGTCCGCTCAATTCTCTTATGACAAGTGTACGAGCTCGAACCGCTGACCCTCCCAGCAGTGCTGCGCAAACCTACATAAAGCCATCTTCAGGTGACTTCAAGACAGCTCAAACTAAAAATAGCTTGGTGCAGTAAACAAACGGCACAATATTACCATATTATTTTATATGTATTGATAAAATCTATAAAACGTATACGCAGCATCATTTGTTCAGACGTGTGGATAAGTGAAAGATCTAATAGCTCTTGTAACTGCCAGACCTTCATTGTGAAAATTGTACTTTGAGTGTATAGGCCCACAATTAGCTTACCCTGAAAGTTATAAGATATATTTTGACGGGTTACTATGGATTCATGCATTCGCCAAAAAACAATACCATAGCATTAACGTAATCACGTGAGGATATCTTTCTTAAATAATCCTAATGTTTCAGCCGCTTTGGCGTTGTTTGTTCGGTGCTACGTGAATTAATACAGCTTTTACTTTTCTCCGTGGCAGCTTCAGCTTTAGAGACCATATCAAATTTCAAAACTAGCCTACTCAATTACTATACATGCACCTACAAAATGAGATACTAAACGACAGCTACATATACTGTTGTGGAATGATTTGAAAAAATTCGTTAAATGAAAGGCGCGAGTGAATTTGTTAATTTGGATTTATTTCACAAGACAACACAATAATTATAAAAAAAATATTAATCTTAAATATCTGTTTGATCCCTCCCAAGCAAAATATGTCAGTAATCAACTGTTTCTTGTTTGTGTTGCAAATAATCATGGGCCTAAAAAACATTTCTATTAGCGTGCGACTTAAAGCACTATTCGGAAAAAAGTATGAAACTTTACACTACCTATGTTTTACACACATCTTTTAACGATGACCCAATCTAGTAATTTATTGGAAGTGAATGCAATATAAACTTGCTGTCCTTCAGGGTAAACGAAGAGTACATTTTATGATGTCACCATAAAACTGGATTTTCTAGTCTTAGTTCAGACAAACCTTGTATTTTTTAAATGTCGACTTGTTGCTAGCTTCCTATCATCTTCCAGAAGGCTGTACACTTGTTCACACTATTATCTTAACCTTGAAAAACATAAAAACTTATATTTTTAGCAGTGGTGTATTCTCTGGGTATGCGGGTCCTGCACCGCATACCCATAATTATATGTACTAGTTTCTAAATTCAATGTTGTCAGTGAAAACTGTGTAAATAGTAATGTTTAAATTGTGAATAGATATACATGTCTAATGTATCTATATATTATTAATTTGTAAACTAATATTTGCACATAGTTCGAGAATATTGTGTTTTAAATGATTATTCCTTCAAAAGGGTCTTCTACCTACTCATCTTATGAAGCCCAGGACTTGCTGCTAGGAAAGAGCAGGCGAAGCTAAATAATTTCTAATTACCTTGACCAATATATATGGCGTTGCAACACTCCTCCATGCCTCTCACCATCAAACATTGGTCAATGAGCTAGGGTGTTTACAACCCAGGGCCTGCTGAATATTTATCGCAAGCAAAACATTGTGCCAACTGTTGAACAAATATTAAAGAATCAAGATCGAAATGATTATTTATTATAATAATTAATAATTATTATTATTTATTGTCGATTATAATTTTCAATAAAGAGTAAGGCGATCTTCAAATCCAGTCTAGTGACTTGGTGATATATTTCCCTAGATTTTTATCCATTCCCCCACTCTGAAAAAGGTGGTACATTTCCTCTACATGTTATTTTATTCATCAAAATCCTATTTTTATAGTTAAACTCGTATATTACCTATGGGTAATATGACGGAATGCAGAACATAGTAGATAAAAAATAATGTCACCCTTATTTACGGAACGATATGTTGGACTCATATTTTTTACAGCTATGTTTATTGTAAATAAAACACTTTCATTTCAATTTTATAGTTGCCCACATTTCTGGACACGTGACTTAAAGCACCAGACTTTGAACATAACCTAAAGGCTATCTATGAAGAGGAATTTGAAGTTTGAATCTTGGAAGAGCCACTTTGGTGGCTTCATAGACCAAGACGCCATCCTAAAAATAGACGAAACTGCCGATGAAGGGAAGATTGGGGTTCAAATCCCAGTCTGGTTTAGCGAGGATTGTTTTCATAATCTATTTATCCCCTCTCTATTCATGTGAATTCGAGTACACTTACATAAATTCCTCCTTCACTTCATTATCCGTATCATTGCATTAACTACATATGCGTACGACCCAAACGGGTAGTAAGACATGATAATAAAAAAAAGAAGATATGGAGGACATAACTAACTTATTTAATTTGTCAGGAAATATATATGATTTATATATTAACATATATATTTTAGGAAGACTAGCAACCAAAAAAGTTTGTTAGTCTTTAAAGGTCATATATTTAAATTGAAAATCCTTCTCCAAGTTCATGAAGCAGATGTGTATATTGTCAACTCTTACAAATCAAAACTTTCTCCTGTCGAGGAGAGTACATTAGCTTTGTAACTTTTTGAAAATTCTACTACTTAATCTTCATTTCTAGTAAAAAAAATCTTCCCTCTGCTACTTTAGATTAAAATTACTTTATTTAATTTTTATTCCTCCTCATTCTCTACTTCGTTGTCTTGTTGGAGTTTTGATTTCATTGGTTTTCTTTCGAGATACAATTTAAACTACGAGATGTATAGAGATTATATGATATTAAAAACATATTCGATATTAATATTAATACTGATTGTGGTGGTTTTGTTACATAAATACATTAGAATTGAATGAACAAAAAACATGTTTTATCAAAATATTTAAGATATCAGATATTTTATTTCGATTAGTAGTTTTGAGTGTGATGTCAATATAATTTAATTAACTATATATTTAAATATATCTATATATAGAAATATTTTAAAATGTTAATTTCAATTTTATTAACTATTTTTGTTATTGGTCGTACCACGTCTTTATTACTGTCTATTCGGATTATCCGGATATTTACACTACTGGGGTGAGAATTAAACAGGTAGAGTTTCGTTCAAAAAAATAATATTTGTATTTGAGTGTATGAATAGTAAAAAACCATAGTCTAAAGTGCTACTCTCTCAGTAGATTAGACTGACGATAACGGGGATATCGAGTTTAGAATCTTGGTCGTGTCTGGTAAGGGTGAATTTTCCAAAAAAAAATATTTCACTCTCCTTCCACACAAATGCAAGTACACTTCTTATAAACATAATCTTACTCATCGCTAAAACCATTATCGTAATTAGTATATAAGCGTTTAACCTTAACAGGTAGCAAGACGCGGTGTTAAAATAAATACCATTTGGTTACCAGTTTACTAGAAAATACTAGAATAGTGACTTAATACACGTGCCCACCGGTGAAGGTATTATTAAATATGTAAATAAATTTTCTAAAAAATCTCAGTATTTTTTTAATATTCCAGAAGAATCACTTAAGCTGTATTTTATTTCACAACACGCGCTAAAACTTTCTCAATGTTTTCTCCCTTTAAAATATTCATACTCTTACACCCCATCTGAGTCCTTTTATTTACGACCATAAATAAGATAAAAGGGAGTGTGAGTAAGCTATGGAACAAGTGACAAGGGAAATTATTAGCAATATTTAAAAGCAACAATATGAAAGGTTTATTCAAAACAATAACAATAAAGTAGAAAACTATACAAGGTCTCATTAATCAAACTGAGATATGTTGAAAATCAAACAAATAGATAATAACTTCATATCTTTATATTGCGCAGATAATTTAAGAGAGAGGTATAAACTTGTAATATATCCAATATTCAAATGGGTCAGTCTTGAAGAGACAGAACAACATTACGGGTTGAGTTTAATACAATTAATCAAAAATATTAATATCCAACAGGATAATACACAAAGACTAATAAGGGATTAATGGGCACCTTCAAAATGTTAACAAAGCATATTTTTCATATCAAAGAATAAAGACTTCAAACACGTTAACTTTACAAGTTAACTTTCAAAGAGAAACTTTAAAATACGCAAGAGTTTGGCTAACAGACTTTAGTCAAACTCCCCCGGGACTATCAGATCCTGACACAATATTAAGAAATGAAAACAATAACCATATTAGTAAGTAATAATGAAAATATCGTATTAGAAGCAAAATATGCAAATAAAATAAACGTAATGTTGAAGTTTACAAAATAATTACTATTATCCACAATATCAGAACAATTTACATTTAACTCGTTCAATTCCAAGTCAATTAACGATCGTGGCTATCTAAAAGATTTAATACTCGAAAAAGAATTTAGCGAGATAGACAATATATAGAGATTTATTTCAAATTTAAAGATCAGATAAAAATCAATAGATTTAGATAATAGAAATTTAGAACATCTAACATGGCTGATTCTAACAGATAAAATTAAATCAGAGTGCTATAAATAAATTGCCATAGTTACGTTTCTGATGAAGATATATTATATAAATATTTTATCTTGACATTGTGTAGCTCCAGGACAATGTTCCTCGGTCAAGCGATGAAATAAAATAGTCATTTTGGCATACACACACACATCACTTAATATAGTGGGTTTCGTCACAATAGAATCAAGGTGGGAGAACTGAACACACGCTCGATGACGTCAACGCGGCTTTTTTGGATATCATGTAGAGTCTTGTTGACAAGGCTCCATTAAACTTCCAACCGTTTCTTTAATCACCTGATGTTTTGAAAGTAGTTCATCTTTCTACCATCAGAGGGCAGGTGAATAGGTGAATAGTCTTTCTCTAGTCGTGTCCAATCTTGGCCGCCCCATTATATGTTAGTAGACCAGGATGGAGTAGACATCTTGTTGGAACATCTTAGATCGCTCGGCCCACTCGTCAATTTAGGATGATAAGTGTAGGCCAGTCTTGGTGGTTGCTAGTTTCAGAAGATTCAATCGGCAAATACATGAACAGTTTTATTATGTTGACATTAATTATATAGATATAATAATAGTTCAGAATTATTTTATTATGTCGTATCAGCCTACAGGAACTACAATAGAGAATAATACTATCGTAAGTATTCTATTAGTGTTGGTAAAATTGGAGCGGGTAGTATGAATTACAGAGAGTTATGCGTAAATATCAGAATGGGGTGGGTCCTATTCTAACATACTACAATGTAATGTTACAATACAAGTTTTTAGTATCAGTGGTAATATAGTAGTTTTGTTTTCACGAGCCCTTTACAGAAATAAGTAAGATCACACGAAAAAAAACACTTTCCCTTTATTGGAGTAAAAATGTTTATAAGACTATCTTATATAGAATCATCTATTAATAAAAGTAAATGCGCATTTAAGCTAAATACATTCTTTAATATCATTATTCTGAGATACAAAGTAATGTTATCAGTGTTCATTTTCAAGCTCTTTTTAAAGTAAACCGTGCCCTTTATTTATTAGTTTCTGTGATATTCTAAAATGATTTGATAACCCCACATGATGGGTTAAAAAGCTTGGCAATCTAGGGGAAAGGAGTGGAACGTAACCTTTTGTATAGCCCACAACAGAATTAACATACTATATAATATATGTTATATCTTTTGAATTTTACGTTGAACACAAACGATTTTAAAGGAGGTCACATAAAAGAGTTCTGAGGCGCGCGTTTTAACGTCCAGATATCCCACGGCTTTAAAGAAGCGATTTGTTATTTTTAAATATGGATAGCGCCAAAATTGATTTGAAAGGTATCAACACGCTACGATGATATTAAAAACTTTTTAAAAAAGTTCGAATTTTATTATCTTCAAAATATGCATGAAATAGTACTCTTGGCTCTATTTCAATGATATGTCACTCAAATTGTCACAGTTCTAATATCAATATACATAAATGGTTAGAAACATATCTTAAAGATATATATTTCAATATATTCACAAAAAATAATAATACTGTTTGGTGTCTTTTAGGCCATAGAACTGCCATTCCTATGACAAATGTAGAACTATTAGTATATGTATAGTACCTTCAATTAGCAGGCACGTTCAGCGAATTAATATAAGGCGTTGGGATTGGAGATTAGCTTGGAGCAAATATATCAAAATTAATATTGAGATATAATATAGAAACCAGAGTAAGTTTCACAAGTGAAAATCAATCCCCAATTAACCCAGCAGAGATTTAAACCCCAAACTTCTTATCGATAAAAATTTTTCACAAAGAGAACATATCGTCTTATACAACGCGGTAAATGATGTGAGATATGATTTAAATAAATTTTAGATGCTAATATTTAAACTTTGTTTAAAGTTTTTATTTGATTTTCCTTCATTTGCACATATTGGCTATGTATGAAAGGCTTGAATTAAGAAGTGGAGATTATAGGATGGTTTTTACAGGAAGTACACTAGCATTGGTGAGGAAATAAAGGGGTTAAACCATAGCGATAGATCACATTTGGCAAAACATCAATGATTTGAACCTAGGTCTTCCCATGGTTGACAATAAAGTCTATAGCAAATTGGAAGCCTTGGATTCTGTGAACACGAGTGCGGGTGTGAATTTTGGTATAACTATACACAGAAGTAGGCCTAATAGTTTACGTTAACTTCAAAAAGTATAAATCTATTTGTTTAGCTCTCTCATATTCACTTAACTATTAAATGAATCAATTATTCCCTTTATAACTCTATTTTTTTATATCCGGTGTATAAAATAAACTGAAGTAACAAATAACTATATTTTCAATAAGAAAGTGAAAGGTGAAAGGATTCAATCCTTGGAAAAATCTCAGCAGTCTCAAAGTATTTGCTTTGTTGGTAAACATATAGTTTTCACATCTCTTGTGCTAGTTTACTATGATAACAATTATTTTTGCCTGGAACTTCTTCAATCTGAAACTTATATAATGATTGGTCACGTGTATTCCCGATAAGTAGGCTAAAGATTTTGCATAAATGCATAGTCATATTTATCCTTTGTTGATATCGATTTGCCAGTTACATCTAAAAACCTATCCAGTTTCATGGAACATACTATAGCATATTTGAGCTATAAACGAATAATATCATGAATATGCATATATGCATGGTTACGGTAGTTTAACTAACAATTATAAGAACATCTTCTAAATTATCAACAACAATTTAGAACACTTAACAGATTAAGTTAGCTTAGCTCCATTTATGCAGGCCATTTAAAAAATAAATCTGACCATGTACAGTGATTTGGGCCGGCTGCCAAACTTGTACCACTATCTTTGGTGATAGAACAATGGAGGTAGGAAGGAAAGAAATACTTGTTGTGACGGTTGCTGAATGTTTTGAGTTGGTTGAATCCTAACGATGGAGTCAGTATCAAATTAGCAATCAGTGCTTGTGAAAGGAATGAGTCGCAGAGTGTTTTTAAATCATTCGAGCATGCCTTAGAACACTTCCTATCACCATCATCAAGATATAAATGTGAGATCTACAATATTGGAATCCTTGAGCTGTTTCACAAATAATCAGCTAATACTGTACCGGCAACAGCTTGAAGAACCATAACAAAGGAGTTTCAAAGCATATTCAAAAGGAATGCAGAACTCAATGTTTTTAAAATAATCAACGAATTTATTCAAGGGAACACAGAGGAAGTGGTAGAATATACTCCTACCAAGATTACCAGATTAAAGTCTGGTTCCATAAATATGTGGAATATAGAAAGGAGCTTTTCAATGTACAATATCATTTTAAGTGATAACCATAAGAGATTCGCTCTTGAAAATCTTGAAAAATATCTAGTTGTTTGTTGTAGCTTATAATTTCGTAATACTATTTTAGTTGAGAGCTTTGTATTTTTGTTTGTGACTATTTTTATGACTTTATCGCAAATTTCTTCAATTTTAAGTGCATAAGCGAATGCATATTTCACCAGTTTTCCGTGCATATAAATCTGCCGCTTACTGATAAGATAAGGGTGCTGGGTTGGATTAAACACATCGTGTAGCCTATACAGACATGTGTACTTAGATTATGTTAATATCGTGTTGTTTGTTTATCTTATGTTAGAGAGGTCCAGTTTTGAATCCAGGTTGCGTATCGTGAGACTTGTCTTACTTCAAATGGCTTACAACACTTTCTCCACGAAAGCTTTAATCCAATTGCTCTAAATTTGACCTTCCTCATCAATACTCTATTATTAAAGTTAGTCGCGAGTATACTGAACAAATAAAAAGGCACAGTGCAAATAAAAAAATATTTATTGTTGTTTTTTTACACGGTGTCACACCAACCACCTACTAGAATATCTGAATACTAATTATTACGGTATTGTAGAAATTAGGAATTTAGGAACTATAGGTAAGGTTTCCACATTTTCGTTTTGAAATAATGGGAATCCTTAAAAATAAAACATTCTCGGTATATACAGCCAAGAATATAACCATTAACTCTCCACCATTGGAAAACCAAACCCGACATAATTTACGTATATTCTGGGTGACAAAATTTTTAGAAATAATATTTTTAAAAAAAAATTCTTGTTTGAATAAGGATGGTTTTAAAAACATTAGACAGTTTGAGAATGCTAAAAAAAAAAAATTCACAAAAAAAATTATTAATAAAAATTCAATTATCTCTTGTGCGTATAAACGAACGGGTAGTAAGACGTGATAATAATAATAATAATTATTATTATTATTATTATTATCTGGCGATACACCGTTCTCTCACCGCTTTAACACTCTACATAAAAGAACGTTTTGTAAACCTTTGAACTAAACTTCACTTTTAAGTGTAGTATTCTTTCATATATTCATTTGCATCAAAGCATATCGTGTTCAGATCAAACGTGTATGGCAGCATGTATTCCCTTTCGACATGTATGACACGACTGCCATCAAAGAACATAATACAGGAATATTCAGGAGAGTAGGTAAAATTATTCATCCCTTTTATTTACAATGAAAATAAATGTTACGACACAATTGTACACACATTTTCATACTGTGTTTTATAGATTCAAAGAAAATTGGAAAATAGGTTTGAAGTAAGCTGCCCTTAAATAAGATTTACTCATAAAAACAATTACATCATTTTGTAAATGACAATAACCATTCTTTATAGATAATATCTAAAGCAAATTGTTCAAACATATTTATCCAAATTTATTTTTTTTAAACGCATATATAAACTATCCTAGATAATCGTTTTTGTAAAAAAAAAACTAATTTTTAATAAACAAGTATTCACAGATATACATTTTGAATTAAATCTTCGAGGAGAGTTTCCAAAGCACTCAAATTTGATATAATTTGATGTAAAACTACACATAAATGAGCTTATACCCCAAAAACGAGTATATACACAATTATTTTTTGTGACATACATTTCCAAGATACCCATTAGAAACCAAATTATAGATGCCAATGTTTAAATATTTCAATATTTTGAAAAATAAGTCATTAGTAAACGAAAAATAAATATGTTTTTATCCCAAAAACAAGGATACAGTGTTATTTTTCATGTTAAACTTTTCACATATAAACATTTGAAACCAAATCGTTATAACCTTTTGTTTCATATTTCAAGTATTTAAAAAATCAATAATTTTTAAACTACCGATGAATGAGTTTATACCCAAAAAACATTTTAGCATTGTTGTTTGTTACGTATGTGAACACGACCACAAAAAATGGATTTTAAAATTCTATCAGCATCACGTTTGTTTGTCGGTTTTCCTCAGCCACGTATCTAAAACGGTGGGATATATTTTGTTCAAACTTGATATCTACATTTTATAGGGCAATACCACAACATTTTCTTTTTCATACTAACCCTTCAATCATAGGTAATGCATTGATATTATTTTTAATGAAATTACGATTTTTTCGAAAACTTTGTACCGATTCTGTTTTAAACGCGTATCTAGGATTTATTTGACATTACAAATAGAAATATTTTACATGGTTTTAGGAGTAACTTTCATTGAAAGATAGTTTATTGATGAGAGGTTTTTCAAAAAACTTGAAATATTTTACAAATGGTTCTAACAATTTGGATCTAAATGGCAAATAGGTATCTTGGTGGTGTTTGACATAATAAATAACAGTGTTTACTTGTTTTTGGGGTAAATACTCATTAATGGGTGATGTAACAATGATTGATTTTTTAAAATTTGAAAGGATTTACAAATGGTTTTGTATTTGTTTCAAAATGGGTATTCTGGAAGTTCTTGACGTCACAAATAGCACTATTTAATTGTTTTTCAGGCAAAAATTCGTCAAGGGGGGTTTACTGATGACAAATATTTCAAAAAATTAAATTTTTTCAAATGGTTTAGAAAACTTGGTTCCAAATGGATATGTTTGGAGTGTTTAACATGAAAATATCCCTGTACTGAATTTTGGGTAAAAATTACATAAACGGTATTTTACAGAAGAGCTATTTTTAAAATTGCTGTAATGATTTTGCTTAAAAGTATTTATAGATAATGTTGGAAATGCACATGACAAATAAAGCTGGATACATTTTTGGGTGAAAATTTGGCCATGGGTAATTTATTAATGACTGTTTTTTACATGTATATATTTAAAAAAAATGCACTATCGATTAGGTTCAAAATTGATATTGAGATATCATTTTATATATCAATATTAATTTATCTTTATTCGTCCAAAATAAAATATTTTAACGGTAGTTTACCTATAACAAACTATACAGAGTTTAAATATTTTGGAAAATGATCTTGAAGAAATATTCGAAATGGGAAGCTATAAATAGTTTTACATTATAAATAAGAATAAGATTTTTTTATAAATAACAAATACTTTTAAGGTAGTTTACAAATAACTCCATTTGAAAATTTTAATTTGAAAGATTTGATTTAAATTGTATATATTAATTGTAATTATTATAATTAACAAGATAATGTGTTTGTTTTTATGATTGAAACATGTTCGAGGGTAATTTACTAAAACGTATTTGAAATTGTATTGAATTTGTAATACATAACATGGAAAATTTGTGCGATTATACTACAAAATTATGTTCCACCTTGTGCTTCACACTATAATATTATTAAGTATTATTTGAATCGTGGCAGTTAGATTAGCGTCAGCAGACCCACATTAGATTATAGATAAAGTAAAAGCCCATTTTTTAAATCCATTCATTAAAACTACCGAGATTCGAACCCAAACCGTTTTGTTATTGGCAAACCAAATAAACGTATTTATTGCATATTTTCACGCGGCTATCTGCAAATATAGATTTTAATTTTGCCACCATTTATTACTACCCATCAGGACTGCATGAATTTGAATTACGTAAACGGTATAGGTATGAGAAAGGTTCAATTTAGAGTAAATAAACCAGAAATTTTATGGAGGGAGAGAGAGAAACCAATTTAGGTAAGAAATTTCCTTAGAACTCCCGGGATTGACTTGAGTTCACTTTCCTACCACAAGGTTAACTATACTAGGTGAGTCCGACATTATAACTGCGTTACCACTGATGCAAGTGAATATAAGGATTAAATATTATTATGCATAGAAGTATAAAATTCCTATTTTAATATCCAACCAAACTGTACTTAAATCATCCAATGGAATTTCTAGGAACTATATACAATCCAGTCCTTTTCTTTGAGGTCGGGAAATTAAAAGTCCGAGAAAGTTTGTCCTGAATGAACATTTTTGGGTGAAATGGCTCAAATTTTTCGAGCACTCTTTTAATAAAGCTTGTTGATTCTTACTGTGAGGGAGAGCCGGTGCGAATTTCTGCATGAAATAAAGTAAATAACTCTACAGCGGAAAAATAGTGGAGGAAGGCATTAGAGAAGGGGATGAATATTAAACATGGCTTTATTAATCATTGTGTATTACTACTTTTTCAGTCTATACGAATGTAATTATCATAAATATATTATGATAATTACTCTAATTTGGTAAGGATGCAGAAGGAAGCATTTTAGAGGTAACATAGCTGCATTGGAGGTTTGTAGAAAACAATTTATTAAAAATCACATTCAATGGACTCATCCGTGATTTGAACCCGGATCTCTACGTCATCAACAGGCCAGTTTAATATGAGAGTGACGCCTTAGACTAAGTGTAGAGAAGGCAACTTGTCACTTGATTGTTTTCTCATGAGGCCACACACTACATGTACAGTATGTTTTGCGAAATTATAAATACGTACTTTACCTAAATATAAGTCAATGTCTTTTTAGTAATCCATAAAGCCGCAAACGGTGTTTGTTCTCTACCTTTTTTCCTTTTCATTCAACGAGGACAGATTTCAAATTTCTATCTGTATATAGATGAACAATTAAATAAAACACAATATAAAATATTCGGCAGAAACAGTGTTTTTCGCTCTTTATCTAGTTTGTTTTCAATGGAGTGTAGTTTATAAACGATACAAGGACATAAATTAAAAGAATATTTGACTGGTAGAACGAATCACCTCAAAAGGTCACAGGTTACCAATCACTGCCTCCGACCATTAGCCACTGAAGTGAGCAAAATGAAATTTTAAAACTAAAAACAAAACTTATCTGTGTGGGCTATTTTGTGTCAGAAATAATTTTAACATACATTTGATATTTCAAACAATGTTAACGAGAAGGGTTTCAACCTCACATTTAAGTATTTAAGAAGAGTTTTATGAACTGGACATGGTTACAATTTTAAAATATTATTGTTTAAAATACAATTAGTTTAAAATGAGTAATCTCATTATTTAAACTACGAAGAACTTAGAGATTCCAAAGATTGTATAAGAAAATTACATTTTCTCTTTTAGATTTAAATTTTAGCTTTTGGTTGAGATTTGGTCAAATTTTTTTTCAGGTAATATTATTCCAAAAAATAATATGGATAATAAATCCTATTCATGAGAGGTAAAAATAAATATGAATCAATTTTACACCACTCACTCTTTTTTATTATTATTTAGCACCACGTCTTACTACCCGTAGGTGTTATACACTTAAGTACTAATTACGTTAATGTATTAGGAATTGGGAATGCTGAATTTAGAGGAAGTGAACCCATATTGTACGCGGAGGGAGAGTGAAAACCATTTAGGAAATCCCCTCCCCCAGTTCACCAGACTGAGTTCGAACCTCGATCTCCTCACCCTCAGCAGTTTAGCTCAACATGAAACTATCGCGTTAGCCAACTACGCCACCGAGGCGGCCCGCTTATTCCTAGATACTCCAAAAACACCGAACGCATACCACATTCATCTATGAGATAAACGTCATTTTTAGATAAATAAGCTCAGCAGACCATATTAACGGTCCCCTAAATTCACACTTTATACATCACCATAATATAATTCAAGTTCTTATTAGGACGTTTCCTGTCTAAATAATGTAATATGACAATCGATATTAAACTATTTTTGTAATTATATTTTACTCAGATTGGTGGTACAATAGCAGAAGGCTTCACTCTTAATAAATATACTAGATTTATTACTATGGGAAGTTCATGGTTCGAAAGCCTGCCTGATGTACTAGAGGTGGACTTTCTTAAATTGTACGCCCCTTTCCCTTGACGCAAATGTGACATCACTTTTTCTATAGCATACCATCCTGATCTCAACTTCTAAATATTCAATATTCTGACAACCCAAATGGGTCCCAGGCATGGTTTTCTATTTTATTAAATATTTTTATCTGCTTTATAAATAAATTAAATATCTAGTTATAATTCCTTAAATCTTAGAGAAGTTCAAGTTTTGCAATTGATGGTCATATCTAAGAAGCTTTAAATTATGTTTGGCACAAAGATTCGATCAACTATTTAATATAGAATAATCTTATACACTTCAATGTCCGAATGAACTAAGGCATCGCTATCGAACTAAACCAAACTGATGATGAAGGGGAGATCAGGGTTTGAGTCCCTGTCTGATGTACTATACTAGGGCTGGTTTTTCTAAAATTGTTTTCGACTCTCACTTTCTCTAAAATGTGGGTGCACTTTCTCTAAATTATATCTTCCTCATCTTAATGATTAATGTAACTAGTATATGGGCATAGAAGCTGAACAGGTAGTAAGACATGGTGCTATACAAATTACCCTAATACACTATAACCTTATTATATTGGTCATGCGTGGCTACGTGAATGAGTTATTTTAGCCGCAAAAAATATCGATGTTGACGCTATTAATTTCAAAATACAACAGTATTGCCTAAAAATGAGATATCGTTTAAATCGATCGACGCTGTTGTCGATCCTGACGAAGCAGTCAGTTATCATGTTGAATTTTTGAATTCACTGGATTTACCGGGAATGCCCCCACATAGCTTGCGATTAAAAATTGGTTCACCAATCATGTTGTTTCGGAATTTAAATGCACCTAAGCTATGCAATGGCACGCGATTGTTCATAAAAATTTTATGGCTAATGTTCTTGAAGCTACCATTTTGAACGGCAAGTTTCAAGGTGAGGTTGTTCTCCTGCCACGGATCCCAATGATCCCTTCAGACTCACCCATTCCATTCAGACGCTTGCAATTTCCAATTTGTTTGGCATTCGCAATGACTATTAATAAGTCACAAGGTCAAACAATGTCCATTTGTGGGTTGGATCTAGAAAATCGGTGCTTCTCACATGGTCAATTATATGTAGCGTGTTCTCGCGGTGGCAAACCATCAAGTTTGTTCATATATACACCTCAGGGATTGACAAAAAACATTGTTCATCAACTCGGATTAAGATAAAAACAAAACTAAACTTTATTGATTTTGCGGACAGTTTTTTATAAAATTATCAACCTTAGGTATAAGAGGGGGTGAAGTTTCTATGAAGCTGACTGTACGTATCATCGAAATAGTATGTACTTCGTACAAAGAGTATATATATTTGATGGTACGTATATAGGTAAGTTGTTCTGCTTAAGCCCGTAAAGGTTCTCGGCCCAAAACAGTATATGTTTTGCACTATGAAAATAGAAACAATTAAAATTAATTTGACATTGTCATATTTGAAGGTACGTCAATAAAATAAAATTAGCTGTACCCGGCATACAGATTTGTAAGCAAGCTTCGCAATTTTTTTTTCGATACAGGTGATATTTGTGGAGTTTTGGGCGAAATTCCAAAAATTGTAGGGATCACTATTCCATATATTATTATTTTTAATAATGGATACCATGTATGTATAAGTGTCTAGCAGTTCCTATTCTAAGTAAAATTTATTAGAATCAGAAACAGACAGACGGAAATTTGGGAAAGCATTGCCATTACTGTGAAACAAAGTATTTGTAATGTACTTTGTCTCAATATAGTTGATTTTGAGGAAAGAAAAGATGTTTTATTTTGTATGTTGTCTTGACAAACCCTGAATTTTTAATATTCGTGTAACACACTAATTAGAGTTATTGTGAATTTGTAATTGTGTGATCACATAGTGTTTGTTTTATTATCGAAATAAATTATGCCACCCAAATGAAAAGCCAACGTTCGGGCGGGACAACGTCTGTCGGGTCCACTAGTATATATAACACTCATCACGCAATTCCATTAGGGGTGGGCAAGATACTGTTAATATAGCTAAAAAACAATTCCTAATTAATACATACTAATTAACTATCGCTATACATTCTTATCCTTGCATACTTTAATCACTAAACAACATTAATACATCGAGTTAGACATGCTATTTTATTCTTAAAGCTCTTAATGATTCTCTTTTTCGCACATTCATCTACAACACTTATCAACGTCTTTACATGGTCTACACCTTCCTCTTAATCTACACACTTTACCTTCATTCATTTGTTTCGTCACAAGATCCATATACTCATTCTCTCAATATGCCCAAATCACCGTAAGACATTTATTTTTCATTTACCTATTGTATTCCCTTTCAAAACCACGCTCCTTCAGCACCTAGTCATTACTGACTCTGTCCATACGAGTTTTTCCACGTACATTTTTTTAGATATATTTTCCAAATTCATTCACCTTGCTCTTGTGTTTCTCATGACAACCCCACGCTTAGCATCCGTAAAACAAATTTGGTGTTAACACAATTTTATTTAGTGCCATCTTTGCCTCTTTTGATACTACTTAATTATTTGCTATTGCTATACTACTGCGAGATGCATTCACCCGTATGTCGATTTCACCAATCCATCCAATTTTACAGAACATTCCGCTCAGATATACAAAACCAATCACTTGTTTTAGTAGTTTTCCTTTTATTGACAATCATTTCCTGATCCATCCTTATCCAAAACTACTACCTATGATTTTGAGACATTATTCGAAGATCCATTATGTTTCTCGCCACACTGTGTGATTGTGAATGAGTATATTAGTATATATGTAATAAGAAAGAAAGAAAAATGTATATATACATATTAACGACCCAAGGCTGTCCCGCCTGTCACAGTCTTACATGTTATAACTACAGTAAATTAAAAAAACTCGTAACATTTTAACTCAAATAATATTTAAGGACACTCCAAGCCCACTCAAATTGAAAGCAGTACTACAATCTGGGCGTGAAATTATTGTTGTTTTTAACAGTTAACTGCAATATGTACGGTAGTCTGTAGTGTTATGTGTTCTTAGAAAGTCTTTAATCTACATATGTTATTTTAAAATGTTTAAAATGTTCTCGTTGGATAGATCTAAAAGTTTATTACTTACTAAAAATTATACTGTAAATAATTAAAAATTATAAAAAGGGTCATTTGACCATGAAACTACATCTACGAAAGTTCTTCGTGACTGCACACATTAAGTTAAAGTATTTACTATGTTTTCCGAAAAGTTTAATAAGTACTGCTTATGCACCTCGGACTTCATCGTCTCATTAAAGATCTGTAAAATAGAAAATCCATGTTGGATTTATCATTCACACTATACAAGCTTTTAAGCAAATCTGCAGCTTTTTTTGAATGGCAATCATCATATAAACTGTTTCCAGCCTTTGTCTGGGTCAGTGATGTAAAATGCTATTATCTTCCCTATCTTTGCACTATTATTATTTTATTTGCTTCCATTAATCTTCTCTCACACGCACGCTTCCTGTTATCTGCTCCTCCCATCTCGTTTTTTACATCCCTTGCGGTATTTTTCGTATATATATAATATATAATTATACTTTTTCTTTTGTTCTTTCCTCCATCATGCCCAAACCATCTCAGTCCTGTGTCCACTACTATCTCATGTACTCCATCAACCTCCGTCCTTTCCCGGATGACTTCATTTCTAAACTTGTTTCTCCCCGTGACATCTAACATGTTCCTCTCAAATTTCATTCCCATGGCCAACAACCCTTTCCTAGTCTCTCTTACATTCAATGTCCATGATTCTGCTGCACGTGTGACCATAAGTACACATAGTATGCCATTTATAAGACTTCCTTACACTTCAAGGGCGCTTCTCTTCATCATTGCAGGTCTCTCACACACTCTTACTTATTTTTACGTATATCTATAGAACAACTCTCCCTGCTGTCCTCTTTTCATTAGATCCTCTCTACTTCAACCTTTCATCTTAATCACGCTTCTAAGATATTTTACATTCTGTACTTTTCTAAGCTCTACTCCATCCATCATTATATATTTACTAGGCCTTATCCTTTTCCTTGTCTTTATCATCACTCTCACACTTTGCCATGATAAATTAATGCACTAATTTACGATGTTCTCTTGA
>JBCFYV010003976.1:0-14554 GCA_039000515.1 Timema cristinae
TTCGAAGATACATGTAGCTACAAGTTCGAAGCAAACATGTCCGAGACATGTAGCTACAAGTTCGAAGCTACATGTCCGAGACATGTAGATACGAGTCCGAAGCTACATGTCTCGTACATGTAGTTACGAGTTGAAGGTACATGTAATACCAAGTTCGAAGCTACGTGTCCGAGACATGTAGTTACGAGTTCGAATATACATGTCCTGGACATGTAGCTACGAGTTCGAAGATACATGTAGCTACAAGTTCGAATATACATGTCCGAGACATGTAGCTCGAGTTCCGAAGAAACATGTCCGAGACATGTAGATACGGTCCGAAGCAACATGTTCCGTCGACTTTTATCCGGGAGTGTGTGGTAAAAAAAAAAAAAAAAAAAAAAAAAAAAAAAAGTCTGGTAAAACGGCCACTACTACGGAGGATTATGGGACACACGCACGGGTAAAAGTAATTCGAACACTCGCAACTCCTGTACAAAACGTATCGATCACAAAGAGAAGTAACGAACCCTTTTAAAACGAGAGCAAATCCACTGGACGTCGAACCCAGAAACCAATTTCAGGTTCACTTTCATCAAGATCGAACGGAGTTTTGATCAGTTTAAGAATAAACTAATACCAGACCACCAACAGGAATTATAATTAAAATAAAACAAATATGGAACCGGCATTTTTATATAAATCCAATAGATTAGATCTCCCAATTAACAAAAAACCAAAGATAGTATAATTATAGCCAAACTTTACTTGCTAAGAAATAGTAATAATAATAATAATAATAATTGTATAAACTCTTTTATTCTCAAGCAATATAAAATAAATAATAAGCGTAGATTTAAAAAAAAATCACAAAGACACGTAACCAACCCTTAAAGATTATTTTATTATTTTTCGATGTCGGAGAGAAGCATCACCATCTAGTCCGACTATCTCGATAAGATGAGATTGTTGTTATTATATTAAGATTCGACGGTCGAAGAGGGGTGGCCCGCCACTCGCCACACTCTTTGCACTCTTGCGGAGCGCGTGGAGCCGTGGGTCACCACGCGTCCTCCGGAAGCCCCCTGGGGCCCCGGGCCTGCGCCAACCGTCAGCGTCGCCTCCTGGCCGGGGACGGGTCTCCTCCCGGCGACCCGGCCGGAGAGGCGTCGCGCTCGGGGGACGGCGCCGCCTCCCGCGGGTCCACCCTCTACCTCCGGCGGGTCGCTCGGGGTTCCTCTCGCGGGCGCCCGGCGAAAGAGCCACCGTCGACCGCCTACACCTCCGTTCGGCCGGCCGTCCCGAGGCTGGCGCGCCGTAGCGGCAGGTAGCGCGACCCGCTCCGGCGGCCCGCTTGCTCGCTCGCCCTCCCTCTCGAGCATAACACCGATTTTCTCATCGTCTCCGCCGGCTCGTTCGAACTACAGGTGTGTCGATTGGGCAGGCGGGGGTCGCTGTCTATCTCGGGTGTGCGTCGTTATATGGGTCAATATATTAACTTATTAATCCGCTCGGTTTTTTTTTTTTTTTTTTTTTTTTTTTTTTTTTTTTTTTTCACCGACCCGAACCTTCACGCCGGCTCGGTCGACGTATGGGTTTAACGTTTGGGGGGACTGGTTTGCCGTCTGTCTCGGGGGCGGGCGTCGATCTAAGAGTCAAAATATTTACTAATTAATACACTCGAATTTTTTTTTTTTTAATTTTTTTCGATTTTTTAAAAATTTTAAAAAATTTTTTTTTTTTTTTTTCTGGAACGTTCTCGATCCGTCGGCGTCGCGTCGGCGTCGGCGTCGCCTACGGTTAGTCTGTCAAAAGGGCCCACGCCGTCGGTAGGGTACCGGCCGTCGAGGCCGCCCGTCTAGCGCCCGGTCCTCACCCCGCTTCGTCCTTTCAGGAGAATACCGGTACGTTATCCCGGTCCCGTGCGGAGCCGCCTCCCGACGCCGCGCGGCTTCCCGAGAGACGTTCCCGTCACCTCCGCCGGTCCGTCCGCTCTGCCGGTCGCCTCGGGATCGGTCCCCGCGTGTACCGGCTCCGCCTAATACCTGTGATGGGCCCCCTCGCCCTCACCATCGCGGCCGGGGGGCCCGGGGGCGGCGTCGGTCTCTTCGGGTTTTTTTTTTTAAAAGTTATCGCTTCTCGGCCTTATTGGCTAAGATCAAAGTGTAGTATCTGTTCTTATCAGCTTAATATCTGGTACTTTGCTCATTGAGCAATCAGTATATTAAACTGATTTTTGGAACATGGCGGAATGCTAGGAGCTTGCTCCACTTCTGCCGCGAGTCGGCCCGGTATTGCAGTACCGCCGGGATCGGCTCACCCATAAAACAATCCACAAAAAAAAAAAAAAATGAGCCAAGGGTATTCGAACACTTGACTCCTGTACCAAACGCGATAGTCGACGGTATCCGTCTGGCGCGCGAGCGAGCCGTCGAGGCTGAACGAAAAGACGTAAAAGAACCCCCGATAAAACATGAAGCTGGTCACGACTTCCGTCCGAAGGTTACACGTCCGAGACATGTAGTTACGAATTCGAAGCAACATGTCCGAGACATGTAGCTACAAGTTCGAATATACATGTCCGAGACATGTAGTTACGAGTTCGAATATACATGTCCTGGACATGTAGCTACGAGTCCGAAGATACATCTCCGAGACATGTAGTTACGAGTTAGAAGGTACATGTATCTACAAGTCCGAAGCTACATGTCCGAGACATTTAGCCTCGAGTCCGAAGCTACATGTCATGCCCGACACATGTAGCTACGAGTTCGCCGATACATGTAGCTACGAGTTCGAAGATACATGTAGCTACAAGTTCGAAGCAAACATGTCCGAGACATGTAGCTACAAGTTCGAAGCTACATGTCCGAGACATGTAGATACGAGTCCGAAGCTACATGTCTCGTACATGTAGTTACGAGTTTGAAGGTACATGTATATACAAGTTCGAAGCTACGTGTCCGAGACATGTAGTTACGAGTTCGAATATACATGTCCTGGACATGTAGCTACGAGTTCGAAGATACATGTAGCTACAAGTTCGAATATACATGTCCGAGACATGTAGCTTCGAGTCCGAAGAAACATGTCCGAGACATGTAGATACGGGTCCGAAGCAACATGTTCGCGTCGACTTTTATCCGGAGGTGTGTGTAAAAAAAAAAAAAAAAAAAAAAAAAAAAAAAAGTCTTGGTAAAACGGGCCACTACTACGGGAGGATTATGGGACACACGCACGGGTAAAAGTATTCGAACACTCGCAACTCCTGTACAAAACGTATCGATCACAAAGAGAAGTAACGAACCCTTTTAAAACGAGAGCAAATCCACTGGACGTCGAACCCAGAAACCAATTTCAGGTTCACTTTCATCAAGATCGAACGGAGTTTTGATCAGTTTAAGAATAAACTAATACCAGACCACCAACAGGAATTATAATTAAAATAAAACAAATATGGAACCGGCATTTTTATATAAATCCAATAGATTAGATCTCCCAATTAACAAAAAACCAAAGATAGTATAATTATAGCCAAACTTTACTTGCTAAGAAATAGTAATAATAATAATAATAATAATTGTATAAACTCTTTTATTCTCAAGCAATATAAAATAAATAATAAGCGTAGATTTAAAAAAAAATCACAAAGACACGTAACCAACCCTTAAAGATTATTTTATTATTTTTCGATGTCGGAGAGAAGCATCACCATCTAGTCCGACTATCTCGATAAGATGAGATTGTTGTTATTATATTAAGATTCGACGGTCGAAGAGGGGTGGCCCGCCACTCGCCACACTCTTTGCACTCTTGCGGAGCGCGTGGAGCCGTGGGTCACCACGCGTCCTCCGGAAGCCCCCTGGGGCCCCGGGCCTGCGCCAACCGTCAGCGTCGCCTCCTGGCCGGGGACGGGTCTCCTCCCGGCGACCCGGCCGGAGAGGCGTCGCGCTCGGGGGACGGCGCCGCCTCCCGCGGGTCCACCCTCTACCTCCGGCGGGTCGCTCGGGGTTCCTCTCGCGGGCGCCCGGCGAAAGAGCCACCGTCGACCGCCTACACCTCCGTTCGGCCGGCCGTCCCGAGGCTGGCGCGCCGTAGCGGCAGGTAGCGCGACCCGCTCCGGCGGCCCGCTTGCTCGCTCGCCCTCCCTCTCGAGCATAACACCGATTTTCTCATCGTCTCCGCCGGCTCGTTCGAACTACAGGTGTGTCGATTGGGCAGGCGGGGGTCGCTGTCTATCTCGGGGTGTGCGTCGTTATATGGGTCAATATATTAACTTATTAATCCGCTCGGTTTTTTTTTTTTTTTTTTTTTTTTTTTTTTTTTTTTTTCACCGACCCGAACCTTCACGCCGGCTCGGTCGACGTATGGGTTTAACGTTTGGGGGGACTGGTTTGCCGTCTGTCTCGGGGGCGGGCGTCGATCTAAGAGTCAAAATATTTACTAATTAATACACTCGAATTTTTTTTTTTTTAATTTTTTTCGATTTTTTAAAAATTTTAAAAAATTTTTTTTTTTTTTTTTCTGGAACGTTCTCGATCCGTCGGCGTCGCGTCGGCGTCGGCGTCGCCTACGGTTAGTCTGTCAAAAGGGCCCACGCCGTCGGTAGGGTACCGGCCGTCGAGGCCGCCCGTCTAGCGCCCGGTCCTCACCCCGCTTCGTCCTTTCAGGGAATACCGGTACGTTATCCCGGTCCCGTGCGGAGCCGCCTCCCGACGCCGCGCGGCTTCCCGAGAGACGTTCCCGTCACCTCCGCCGGTCCGTCCGCTCTGCCGGTCGCCTCGGGATCGGTCCCCGCGTGTACCGGCTCCGCCTAATACCTGTGATGGGCCCCCTCGCCCTCACCATCGCGGCCGGGGGGGCCCGGGGGCGGCGTCGGTCTCTTCGGGTTTTTTTTTTTAAAAGTTATCGCTTCTCGGCCTTATTGGCTAAGATCAAAGTGTAGTATCTGTTCTTATCAGCTTAATATCTGGTACTTTGCTCATTGAGCAATCAGTATATTAAACTGATTTTTGGAACATGGCGGAATGCTAGGAGCTTGCTCCACTTCTGCCGCGAGTCGGCCCGGTATTGCAGTACCGCCGGGATCGGCTCACCCATAAAACAATCCACAAAAAAAAAAAAAAAATGAGCCAAGGGTATTCGAACACTTGACTCCTGTACCAAACGCGATAGTCGACGGTATCCGTCTGGCGCGCGAGCGAGCCGTCGAGGCTGAACGAAAAGACGTAAAAGAACCCCCGATAAAACATGAAGCTGGTCACGACTTCCGTCCGAAGGTTACACGTCCGAGACATGTAGTTACGAATTCGAAGCAACATGTCCGAGACATGTAGCTACAAGTTCGAATATACATGTCCGAGACATGTAGTTACGAGTTCGAATATACATGTCCTGGACATGTAGCTACGAGTCCGAAGATACATCTCCGAGACATGTAGTTACGAGTTAGAAGGTACATGTATCTACAAGTCCGAAGCTACATGTCCGAGACATTTAGCCTCGAGTCCGAAGCTACATGTCATGCCCGACACATGTAGCTACGAGTTCGCCGATACATGTAGCTACGAGTTCGAAGATACATGTAGCTACAAGTTCGAAGCAAACATGTCCGAGACATGTAGCTACAAGTTCGAAGCTACATGTCCGAGACATGTAGATACGAGTCCGAAGCTACATGTCTCGTACATGTAGTTACGAGTTTGAAGGTACATGTATATACAAGTTCGAAGCTACGTGTCCGAGACATGTAGTTACGAGTTCGAATATACATGTCCTGGACATGTAGCTACGAGTTCGAAGATACATGTAGCTACAAGTTCGAATATACATGTCCGAGACATGTAGCTTCGAGTCCGAAGAAACATGTCCGAGACATGTAGATACGGGTCCGAAGCAACATGTTCGCGTCGACTTTTATCCGGAGGTGTGTGTAAAAAAAAAAAAAAAAAAAAAAAAAAAAAAAAGTCTTGGTAAAACGGGCCACTACTACGGGAGGATTATGGGACACACGCACGGGTAAAAGTATTCGAACACTCGCAACTCCTGTACAAAACGTATCGATCACAAAGAGAAGTAACGAACCCTTTTAAAACGAGAGCAAATCCACTGGACGTCGAACCCAGAAACCAATTTCAGGTTCACTTTCATCAAGATCGAACGGAGTTTTGATCAGTTTAAGAATAAACTAATACCAGACCACCAACAGGAATTATAATTAAAATAAAACAAATATGGAACCGGCATTTTTATATAAATCCAATAGATTAGATCTCCCAATTAACAAAAAACCAAAGATAGTATAATTATAGCCAAACTTTACTTGCTAAGAAATAGTAATAATAATAATAATAATAATTGTATAAACTCTTTTATTCTCAAGCAATATAAAATAAATAATAAGCGTAGATTTAAAAAAAAATCACAAAGACACGTAACCAACCCTTAAAGATTATTTTATTATTTTTCGATGTCGGAGAGAAGCATCACCATCTAGTCCGACTATCTCGATAAGATGAGATTGTTGTTATTATATTAAGATTCGACGGTCGAAGAGGGGTGGCCCGCCACTCGCCACACTCTTTGCACTCTTGCGGAGCGCGTGGAGCCGTGGGTCACCACGCGTCCTCCGGAAGCCCCCTGGGGCCCCGGGCCTGCGCCAACCGTCAGCGTCGCCTCCTGGCCGGGGACGGGTCTCCTCCCGGCGACCCGGCCGGAGAGGCGTCGCGCTCGGGGGACGGCGCCGCCTCCCGCGGGTCCACCCTCTACCTCCGGCGGGTCGCTCGGGGTTCCTCTCGCGGGCGCCCGGCGAAAGAGCCACCGTCGACCGCCTACACCTCCGTTCGGCCGGCCGTCCCGAGGCTGGCGCGCCGTAGCGGCAGGTAGCGCGACCCGCTCCGGCGGCCCGCTTGCTCGCTCGCCCTCCCTCTCGAGCATAACACCGATTTTCTCATCGTCTCCGCCGGCTCGTTCGAACTACAGGTGTGTCGATTGGGCAGGCGGGGGTCGCTGTCTATCTCGGGGTGTGCGTCGTTATATGGGTCAATATATTAACTTATTAATCCGCTCGGTTTTTTTTTTTTTTTTTTTTTTTTTTTTTTTTTTTTTTTCACCGACCCGAACCTTCACGCCGGCTCGGTCGACGTATGGGTTTAACGTTTGGGGGACTGGTTTGCCGTCTGTCTCGGGGGCGGGCGTCGATCTAAGAGTCAAAATATTTACTAATTAATACACTCGAATTTTTTTTTTTTTAATTTTTTTCGATTTTTTAAAAATTTTAAAAAATTTTTTTTTTTTTTTTTTCTGGAACGTTCTCGATCCGTCGGCGTCGCGTCGGCGTCGGCGTCGCCTACGGTTAGTCTGTCAAAAGGGCCCACGCCGTCGGTAGGGTACCGGCCGTCGAGGCCGCCCGTCTAGCGCCCGGTCCTCACCCCGCTTCGTCCTTTCAGGAGAATACCGGTACGTTATCCCGGTCCCGTGCGGAGCCGCCTCCCGACGCCGCGCGGCTTCCCGAGAGACGTTCCCGTCACCTCCGCCGGTCCGTCCGCTCTGCCGGTCGCCTCGGGATCGGTCCCCGCGTGTACCGGCTCCGCCTAATACCTGTGATGGGCCCCCTCGCCCTCACCATCGCGGCCGGGGGGGCCCGGGGGCGGCGTCGGTCTCTTCGGGTTTTTTTTTTTAAAAGTTATCGCTTCTCGGCCTTATTGGCTAAGATCAAAGTGTAGTATCTGTTCTTATCAGCTTAATATCTGGTACTTTGCTCATTGAGCAATCAGTATATTAAACTGATTTTTGGAACATGGCGGAATGCTAGGAGCTTGCTCCACTTCTGCCGCGAGTCGGCCCGGTATTGCAGTACCGCCGGGATCGGCTCACCCATAAAACAATCCACAAAAAAAAAAAAAATGAGCCAAGGGTATTCGAACACTTGACTCCTGTACCAAACGCGATAGTCGACGGTATCCGTCTGGCGCGCGAGCGAGCCGTCGAGGCTGAACGAAAAGACGTAAAAGAACCCCCGATAAAACATGAAGCTGGTCACGACTTCCGTCCGAAGGTTACACGTCCGAGACATGTAGTTACGAATTCGAAGCAACATGTCCGAGACATGTAGCTACAAGTTCGAATATACATGTCCGAGACATGTAGTTACGAGTTCGAATATACATGTCCTGGACATGTAGCTACGAGTCCGAAGATACATCTCCGAGACATGTAGTTACGAGTTAGAAGGTACATGTATCTACAAGTCCGAAGCTACATGTCCGAGACATTTAGCCTCGAGTCCGAAGCTACATGTCATGCCCGACACATGTAGCTACGAGTTCGCCGATACATGTAGCTACGAGTTCGAAGATACATGTAGCTACAAGTTCGAAGCAAACATGTCCGAGACATGTAGCTACAAGTTCGAAGCTACATGTCCGAGACATGTAGATACGAGTCCGAAGCTACATGTCTCGTACATGTAGTTACGAGTTTGAAGGTACATGTATATACAAGTTCGAAGCTACGTGTCCGAGACATGTAGTTACGAGTTCGAATATACATGTCCTGGACATGTAGCTACGAGTTCGAAGATACATGTAGCTACAAGTTCGAATATACATGTCCGAGACATGTAGCTTCGAGTCCGAAGAAACATGTCCGAGACATGTAGATACGGGTCCGAAGCAACATGTTCGCGTCGACTTTTATCCGGAGGTGTGTGTAAAAAAAAAAAAAAAAAAAAAAAAAAAAAAAGTCTTGGTAAAACGGGCCACTACTACGGGAGGATTATGGGACACACGCACGGGTAAAAGTATTCGAACACTCGCAACTCCTGTACAAAACGTATCGATCACAAAGAGAAGTAACGAACCCTTTTAAAACGAGAGCAAATCCACTGGACGTCGAACCCAGAAACCAATTTCAGGTTCACTTTCATCAAGATCGAACGGAGTTTTGATCAGTTTAAGAATAAACTAATACCAGACCACCAACAGGAATTATAATTAAAATAAAACAAATATGGAACCGGCATTTTTATATAAATCCAATAGATTAGATCTCCCAATTAACAAAAAACCAAAGATAGTATAATTATAGCCAAACTTTACTTGCTAAGAAATAGTAATAATAATAATAATAATAATTGTATAAACTCTTTTATTCTCAAGCAATATAAAATAAATAATAAGCGTAGATTTAAAAAAAAATCACAAAGACACGTAACCAACCCTTAAAGATTATTTTATTATTTTTCGATGTCGGAGAGAAGCATCACCATCTAGTCCGACTATCTCGATAAGATGAGATTGTTGTTATTATATTAAGATTCGACGGTCGAAGAGGGGTGGCCCGCCACTCGCCACACTCTTTGCACTCTTGCGGAGCGCGTGGAGCCGTGGGTCACCACGCGTCCTCCGGAAGCCCCCTGGGGCCCCGGGCCTGCGCCAACCGTCAGCGTCGCCTCCTGGCCGGGGACGGGTCTCCTCCCGGCGACCCGGCCGGAGAGGCGTCGCGCTCGGGGGACGGCGCCGCCTCCCGCGGGTCCACCCTCTACCTCCGGCGGGTCGCTCGGGGTTCCTCTCGCGGGCGCCCGGCGAAAGAGCCACCGTCGACCGCCTACACCTCCGTTCGGCCGGCCGTCCCGAGGCTGGCGCGCCGTAGCGGCAGGTAGCGCGACCCGCTCCGGCGGCCCGCTTGCTCGCTCGCCCTCCCTCTCGAGCATAACACCGATTTTCTCATCGTCTCCGCCGGCTCGTTCGAACTACAGGTGTGTCGATTGGGCAGGCGGGGGTCGCTGTCTATCTCGGGGTGTGCGTCGTTATATGGGTCAATATATTAACTTATTAATCCGCTCGGTTTTTTTTTTTTTTTTTTTTTTTTTTTTTTTTTTTTTTCACCGACCCGAACCTTCACGCCGGCTCGGTCGACGTATGGGTTTAACGTTTGGGGGGACTGGTTTGCCGTCTGTCTCGGGGGCGGGCGTCGATCTAAGAGTCAAAATATTTACTAATTAATACACTCGAATTTTTTTTTTTTAATTTTTTTCGATTTTTTAAAAATTTTAAAAAATTTTTTTTTTTTTTTTTTCTGGAACGTTCTCGATCCGTCGGCGTCGCGTCGGCGTCGGCGTCGCCTACGGTTAGTCTGTCAAAAGGGCCCACGCCGTCGGTAGGGTACCGGCCGTCGAGGCCGCCCGTCTAGCGCCCGGTCCTCACCCCGCTTCGTCCTTTCAGGGAATACCGGTACGTTATCCCGGTCCCGTGCGGAGCCGCCTCCCGACGCCGCGCGGCTTCCCGAGAGACGTTCCCGTCACCTCCGCCGGTCCGTCCGCTCTGCCGGTCGCCTCGGGATCGGTCCCCGCGTGTACCGGCTCCGCCTAATACCTGTGATGGGCCCCCTCGCCCTCACCATCGCGGCCGGGGGGGCCCGGGGGCGGCGTCGGTCTCTTCGGGTTTTTTTTTTTAAAAGTTATCGCTTCTCGGCCTTATTGGCTAAGATCAAAGTGTAGTATCTGTTCTTATCAGCTTAATATCTGGTACTTTGCTCATTGAGCAATCAGTATATTAAACTGATTTTTGGAACATGGCGGAATGCTAGGAGCTTGCTCCACTTCTGCCGCGAGTCGGCCCGGTATTGCAGTACCGCCGGGATCGGCTCACCCATAAAACAATCCACAAAAAAAAAAAAAAAATGAGCCAAGGGTATTCGAACACTTGACTCCTGTACCAAACGCGATAGTCGACGGTATCCGTCTGGCGCGCGAGCGAGCCGTCGAGGCTGAACGAAAAGACGTAAAAGAACCCCCGATAAAACATGAAGCTGGTCACGACTTCCGTCCGAAGGTTACACGTCCGAGACATGTAGTTACGAATTCGAAGCAACATGTCCGAGACATGTAGCTACAAGTTCGAATATACATGTCCGAGACATGTAGTTACGAGTTCGAATATACATGTCCTGGACATGTAGCTACGAGTCCGAAGATACATCTCCGAGACATGTAGTTACGAGTTAGAAGGTACATGTATCTACAAGTCCGAAGCTACATGTCCGAGACATTTAGCCTCGAGTCCGAAGCTACATGTCATGCCCGACACATGTAGCTACGAGTTCGCCGATACATGTAGCTACGAGTTCGAAGATACATGTAGCTACAAGTTCGAAGCAAACATGTCCGAGACATGTAGCTACAAGTTCGAAGCTACATGTCCGAGACATGTAGATACGAGTCCGAAGCTACATGTCTCGTACATGTAGTTACGAGTTTGAAGGTACATGTATATACAAGTTCGAAGCTACGTGTCCGAGACATGTAGTTACGAGTTCGAATATACATGTCCTGGACATGTAGCTACGAGTTCGAAGATACATGTAGCTACAAGTTCGAATATACATGTCCGAGACATGTAGCTTCGAGTCCGAAGAAACATGTCCGAGACATGTAGATACGGGTCCGAAGCAACATGTTCGCGTCGACTTTTATCCGGAGGTGTGTGTAAAAAAAAAAAAAAAAAAAAAAAAAAAAAAAGTCTTGGTAAAACGGGCCACTACTACGGGAGGATTATGGGACACACGCACGGGTAAAAGTATTCGAACACTCGCAACTCCTGTACAAAACGTATCGATCACAAAGAGAAGTAACGAACCCTTTTAAAACGAGAGCAAATCCACTGGACGTCGAACCCAGAAACCAATTTCAGGTTCACTTTCATCAAGATCGAACGGAGTTTTGATCAGTTTAAGAATAAACTAATACCAGACCACCAACAGGAATTATAATTAAAATAAAACAAATATGGAACCGGCATTTTTATATAAATCCAATAGATTAGATCTCCCAATTAACAAAAAACCAAAGATAGTATAATTATAGCCAAACTTTACTTGCTAAGAAATAGTAATAATAATAATAATAATAATTGTATAAACTCTTTTATTCTCAAGCAATATAAAATAAATAATAAGCGTAGATTTAAAAAAAAATCACAAAGACACGTAACCAACCCTTAAAGATTATTTTATTATTTTTCGATGTCGGAGAGAAGCATCACCATCTAGTCCGACTATCTCGATAAGATGAGATTGTTGTTATTATATTAAGATTCGACGGTCGAAGAGGGGTGGCCCGCCACTCGCCACACTCTTTGCACTCTTGCGGAGCGCGTGGAGCCGTGGGTCACCACGCGTCCTCCGGAAGCCCCCTGGGGCCCCGGGCCTGCGCCAACCGTCAGCGTCGCCTCCTGGCCGGGGACGGGTCTCCTCCCGGCGACCCGGCCGGAGAGGCGTCGCGCTCGGGGGACGGCGCCGCCTCCCGCGGGTCCACCCTCTACCTCCGGCGGGTCGCTCGGGGTTCCTCTCGCGGGCGCCCGGCGAAAGAGCCACCGTCGACCGCCTACACCTCCGTTCGGCCCGGCCGTCCCGAGGCTGGCGCGCCGTAGCGGCAGTAGCGCGACCCGCTCCGGCGGCCCGCTTGCTCGCTCGCCCCCCTCTCGAGCATAACACCGATTTTCTCATCGTCTCCGCCGGCTCGTTCGAACTACAGGTGTGTCGATTGGGCAGGCGGGGGTCGCTGTCTATCTCGGGGTGTGCGTCGTTATATGGGTCAATATATTAACTTATTAATCCGCTCGGTTTTTTTTTTTTTTTTTTTTTTTTTTTTTTTTTTTTTTTCACCGACCCGAACCTTCACGCCGGCTCGGTCGACGTATGGGTTTAACGTTTGGGGGGACTGGTTTGCCGTCTGTCTCGGGGCGGGCGTCGATCTAAGAGTCAAAATATTTACTAATTAATACACTCGAATTTTTTTTTTTTTAATTTTTTTCGATTTTTTAAAAATTTTAAAAAATTTTTTTTTTTTTTTTTTCTGGAACGTTCTCGATCCGTCGGCGTCGCGTCGGCGTCGGCGTCGCCTACGGTTAGTCTGTCAAAAGGGCCCACGCCGTCGGTAGGGTACCGGCCGTCGAGGCCGCCCGTCTAGCGCCCGGTCCTCACCCCGCTTCGTCCTTTCAGGAGAATACCGGTACGTTATCCCGGTCCCGTGCGGAGCCGCCTCCCGACGCCGCGCGGCTTCCCGAGAGACGTTCCCGTCACCTCCGCCGGTCCGTCCGCTCTGCCGGTCGCCTCGGGATCGGTCCCCGCGTGTACCGGCTCCGCCTAATACCTGTGATGGGCCCCCTCGCCCTCACCATCGCGGCCGGGGGGGCCCGGGGGCGGCGTCGGTCTCTTCGGGTTTTTTTTTTTAAAAGTTATCGCTTCTCGGCCTTATTGGCTAAGATCAAAGTGTAGTATCTGTTCTTATCAGCTTAATATCTGGTACTTTGCTCATTGAGCAATCAGTATATTAAACTGATTTTTGGAACATGGCGGAATGCTAGGAGCTTGCTCCACTTCTGCCGCGAGTCGGCCCGGTATTGCAGTACCGCCGGGATCGGCTCACCCATAAAACAATCCACAAAAAAAAAAAAAATGAGCCAAGGGTATTCGAACACTTGACTCCTGTACCAAACGCGATAGTCGACGGTATCCGTCTGGCGCGCGAGCGAGCCGTCGAGGCTGAACGAAAAGACGTAAAAGAACCCCCGATAAAACATGAAGCTGGTCACGACTTCCGTCCGAAGGTTACACGTCCGAGACATGTAGTTACGAATTCGAAGCAACATGTCCGAGACATGTAGCTACAAGTTCGAATATACATGTCCGAGACATGTAGTTACGAGTTCGAATATACATGTCCTGGACATGTAGCTACGAGTCCGAAGATACATCTCCGAGACATGTAGTTACGAGTTAGAAGGTACATGTATCTACAAGTCCGAAGCTACATGTCCGAGACATTTAGCCTCGAGTCCGAAGCTACATGTCATGCCCGACACATGTAGCTACGAGTTCGCCGATACATGTAGCTACGAGTTCGAAGATACATGTAGCTACAAGTTCGAAGCAAACATGTCCGAGACATGTAGCTACAAGTTCGAAGCTACATGTCCGAGACATGTAGATACGAGTCCGAAGCTACATGTCTCGTACATGTAGTTACGAGTTTGAAGGTACATGTATATACAAGTTCGAAGCTACGTGTCCGAGACATGTAGTTACGAGTTCGAATATACATGTCCTGGACATGTAGCTACGAGTTCGAAGATACATGTAGCTACAAGTTCGAATATACATGTCCGAGACATGTAGCTTCGAGTCCGAAGAAACATGTCCGAGACATGTAGATACGGGTCCGAAGCAACATGTTCGCGTCGACTTTTATCCGGAGGTGTGTGTAAAAAAAAAAAAAAAAAAAAAAAAAAAAAAGTCTTGGTAAAACGGGCCACTACTACGGGAGGATTATGGGACACACGCACGGGTAAAAGTATTCGAACACTCGCAACTCCTGTACAAAACGTATCGATCACAAAGAGAAGTAACGAACCCTTTTAAAACGAGAGCAAATCCACTGGACGTCGAACCCAGAAACCAATTTCAGGTTCACTTTCATCAAGATCGAACGGAGTTTTGATCAGTTTAAGAATAAACTAATACCAGACCACCAACAGGAATTATAATTAAAATAAAACAAATATGGAACCGGCATTTT